>WSTQ01000045.1:17039-53876 GCA_019627725.1 Serendipita sp. 401 | reverse complement strand
CGGCTGTGGGACACAGAAACAGGCCAGCCACTGGGAGAGCCACTTCGAGTCTACACTGACTATGTCCAGTCCGTATCATTATCCCCACATGGTCACCAAATTGTATCCGGCTCAGAATCTGCAGGTAACCGCCTGTGGGATGCCAGTATACTCCAAACATCCGAAGGCCAGTCACATCCCAATCCTCATTTAGTCTCCACCGTCACATCTCCCTTGGAAAATCCTTCTAGTAAAGTTTCATCATCTCAATCCAACGATCCTCACAGTTTAATTCATTTTCTTCGCTTTGTGGGTGTTGCCTTTTAATCTCTGTTGTCCTCAGCTAATATACATTGATCGCAGCATCCTGGTCCTCATTTTGCGCCTCCAGGGTTCAATGACTGCAAGTTATCGCACGACGGATGGGTATCTTCGTCCGATCGACTGCTTTACTGGGTTCCTCTCAACAATCGTCATGGACTGCAGTTCTCTCATCTTCTTACCTTTCCTACAGATAGCCACCTTCGGTCCACATGGATCGATTTCAGTAATTTCTGCTGTGGCACTGACTGGACCAAATGTCGTCAATAACTCGAGTGTCCTTTACCGATTAGAGTCATTCACGGTCGCCTTCGTCACATTGGTATGGGTGCATAGTTTCCATTTGGCTAGCGAATGTATATATCTGGGTGACACGACACATTCTCATTATGACCCTGATAATCGTGTTTCCTGCCTGTCGGTTGAGCTATCGAAGTTTCTCGACCGACAGTGGTGTAAACGAAGGCTATAATGAGAAGACTTGCCATCCAGGGTACTAGTTCATTTTGGTTTTGTAATACCGAGACTTTCCGTCAAACATCCAGGCTAATTTCGCAATCGAAAGTGAGAACATCCACCATTGAGGGTTGACATGTAATCGTGACGAGAGACAATGAGTCGAGGATCATCAAAGGAACCCAGGTTTTCCGGTATATATAGCAGAGCTAAGGGAACGTAGGTGGTGGTTCATATAATGGGCGGAAGGAATTGGTTGGCGTTCATGAAGGGGTCATCATTGGCGTCGGATTTATTGGTCATGATCCTGAATTAACCGCTGTTTCAGGGAGGTCATACGACTGGTATTGACGGCTGGCGTGGATCTAGTGGAAGAACGGAGGTTACTGACATACTCGGAGACACAGACAATTTGTCTCCATCGTTCAGGAGAGGTATTGGAGGCAGTGGTCCCATTGCAGAGAGGGTTGGCTCTTTCCGAGATCTACTGGTCGAGATAAGATTAGGAAAGAGAGACTGCAAGTGCGGATGCCCGGTACTGGAACCACTGTTCCTGGGAGAAGGTTGGATGTTGTCTGGTCGCGGAGGTAGTTAGAGCCATTGTCGGTGGTGGTGGACCAGCGGGTCGTAACGAGTGACGTGTGAACCTAACAACACCATCTTGACGCGACGTTAGCACAATACTAATAAACTATATAACTAAGGTTACGGACAGTCCTTAGACTGTCGGCCCAACTCCGCCGGGTTTTCCGTGACACAAGTGGACGGTGACTGGGTACGGGTCTGTACGTCTGGTCCGACCCGCGAATCCAATCTAACTAATACCAAGAGCCCCTTGATTAGAACTCGTTTCTTTGAAGTCCTTTGCGATACATGTGGAAAGTAACCTTCAGTAGTGTACCGATTCTGCTCCTTGAAGAGCTATTTGCCGCTCAGGCTAACCCGTTCCATCCGGACCGGGGCAGTCCGTCGTTACTCAACCACCGTTAATCGACGATCTGGTGTAAATGGAATGCAGGCACGGTACCATGGCACGCGGTGAACCTGTGCGAATCAGCTATCAGGCCTCAGGAGGACCGACAGTATTGTATGATAACTTGCCATATAATATGATCGACAATGGATCCTTATCGGCCTTCTACCGCAGAATAGAACGAGACGACTCCCACGAACCAGCTCTAAGAAACTTGAACGTGGTAAATAGGGATGGTAGTATAAGTGTCACTTCAATACGAGGCATGTACGTCAATCCCACGTTCAGGTACGTAGATAGATCATAAGCACATTAAAAGAGATGATCAATTGTTTACTAGCTATCAGCTACAGGCGTATTAGTTGTTCCGATTCCGATTCCGATTCCGATTTCAAGGCAGGCTATACAAACAGCCTCGGAGATGTAACGAAAACACATAACAAAAAGAAGGAGAAGAAGAAAGGGAAGAAGAAGGGGAAGAAGAAGGAGAAGAAGAAGCCAACACAGCTATGTAAAGATAATCACATCAGCCAAATTTTGATAACCACTTGTTGCGGTCCGTTTGCCCGCCTCAACGACATCAGGCCTAGAGTTTGGGATACCCTCTATTCGCCAACGTGTCGTCGTTTTGCCGATAGGGGTACATGGGGGCTGGTGTCGGAGCTGAGACCGGGGGAGGGGCGAAAACAGAAGGAGCAGCACCAGGAGGATACCAATCCGAACCAGGCCGATATGGGTAAAGTACCAAACGGTGCATGGGACGAATGGCAACTACTGTTTAAAACGTCCAACATACTGGCGTCGATCTTGCTCAACGATAGCGCGAGAACTGAACGTAACTCTGGTATCAAACCTCTGAAGTCTGGACGTAGGTCACTTGCTTCCAATATGCATTGTTCACAAATTGCTAGTTTGGCACTGCCCATTAGATACGCCTGTGTCGCAGGTCGTCAGTAATTGATCGCAAGAAACGCACAGTCCCAGTTCTGTGATCACCTTTGGAGTCAAGTGTCATTCGTGTTGCGATCGGGGGAGAACCGAGGTGAAAACCACGACCAGTCTGTATGAGAGGAGGCCACCGCGCACGTCGACCTCGCTATTCGGACACGGAATCAATGGGGATATTCGTTTGGGCAGCTGAGGATAAACCCACACGGCCTTTTAAACCAAGACCACTCGGTGCATATTGATATGGATTGTCGACAGAAGAGAATTCCATGACATCGGGATGTGTGGAACCTGGTGCCACACCGATGGCAGATCCGACGATTCTCTAGCTCGAAAGTGAACACGGGATCAAAGTTCGAGTGGGTCCAAAGTGGCGGCAGTTTTAGACCGCCTTGACACTTCCATCTAAACGTCGCGGATCTGGTAGGTCCTATCTGATGGCTTCCTTCGCTCTGCCCACTGGAGAGGTTGCCACTCTCTGGTCCTTAGTTAGGCGTAGAACTCGATAGAGAACTGCATACAATGTCCTGCTAGTTGCCGTATGACCGCATATTACTGCCAGGTTATCCGATAACGAGATTCATTGTGGTATTTCGATGGCTCTTTGGGTTTGACGAAAACTTGGGACGATGGCGCGGTTCAACAAGTTGCCTGATCTGCGCTGCCGTCTCTCATCACCCAGCCCAGCCTGATCGACTATCCCTCCTTTTCTCCGCCCATGTTACGAAGTCGTCTCAACTGGGGAGAAAGGGACAGAGAAAAGAGATGGGACTAGTGCAGCTTTATTCGTTCGATCCTCGAAGCCCATTAGCCAACCGCGGATCCTAATATAATGGCTCGAATATCCTATTTCATGGCCATTTGAAGACAATTGGACCGCATGTGACCACGCATTCTATCAACCAAATAGTGCCTCCTGAAACCTTCTAGACGAACTATGCAAAGCGGCGTTCATTCTGTCATACGCGGGATTGACGTTGACACAGGACAAGTTACATGGGCTCAGCCGCGCTGCTACTCTCTAGAGCAATTGAAGGCATTCCACAAGCAGATATATGTGAAACTCTTCACTTTGGACGCGGATCGAATGGCAGACAGCCCTGACCGTCTCAACCTCCACCATCATTCACAGGTAAGCGATAAGCCAGAGCTACCTAACCAATTTCCTAATAATAGAACACAGGTATGCTGCAAACTTTCAGCGATTATTCTGATATTCATTCAGGCATCAGAAGCTTGGAGTTTGCATCCTCCCTTGCTATTTTCGAGGTGGAATTAAACCCTAAATCTCGATTTTGGTAATCGATTGATCCTTCCGTGGGTGTTAAATTGATATCTGGCGCCGCTAACCGCCAGTGGTCAATGTCGACCAGCACATTCATAAGACGCCATGGGTTATCATATATACCCTTCAAACACTGGTGTCCCTCTTCCTCTCCCCCTCCTCCGCTCCCTCCATACGCGCATATCATGCTCCGCAGATGGATCCTACAAGCAACTCTGGGAGCTATGGTCGCTCGAGCGGGGATCACGTACACAAGCCACACAGTGGACGATGATGATAGCAGCATAACGTATTCGGGTACCTGGGAGCCCAGCTCATCACACCCCTCACCTCTCAACTACGGAGGAAGCCATACGCTTGGAGTAAGCAGTGATGCACGAGCAGTGTTCACTTTCACAGGTATGGGTAATTCGTAGTGGTGATGCACTAGCTTATCATTATAACTCTATTCCAGGAGTTGCCGTTTATTATCTGGCCTCATTATGGCCGTATGAGGTCAATTCATACGTCTCTCTGGATGGTGGCCCAAACGTATTGATCGACATGACTGCTCCGCCCGGGACCACTGCTCCTAGTGGGGTTAACGTAGGTGATGAAGTAGTCAACTTTGATGTACGATGGAGAGCAGAGGGCCTCGAGAATACAACACATACGCTGACCATCACTCGAGGCCCCTCGACTTATGCGATCTCAGATGGTTTTCGGTACGTATCTTCTCAATTCGTATCACTACATTACACAATTGTCGATCATGTCTTAATACTGCGTCATAGCTACACGGTTGCCATTGAAGACACTACTTCAGAGGTGTCGACCTCCTCCAGGACCCAACAAAATCTTCTTACGTCTACATCCCAACAAGCAGTGGCGTCTGAGAGTCTTAGCAGCACCAGCGCTGGTGGTCTATCCCAAAAGAATCTCATTATTATCGCGGTAGTCTGTTCTGTCTTCGGCACGCTGTTATTGGTTGGAATCTGCTGCTTGTTATTCACACTAGGAGGTAGAAAGAAGAAGAATAGAAACCAAGTGAACGAGGCGAACGAGCGGCCACTAACTTACAATGGCGGGGCTTATGGGAATAACGGTTATACGCCTGTATCTATGGCTACACAGTATAGTCCAGTCAACACCGTATCGCAAGGTCATCCATCTAGGCCTGGTTCCGATTGGTATCCTCCTGGTGCTGCTCCTCCTATTTTTGCCCCTCCCCTAGTCTCAGCTCCGACACCAGTCTCAGCTCCGACACCAGCCCCAATGTATCCCTATCACGATATGGGGGTACATCCCGCCAATCCTACGTTTAATCCACAGAGACTGAGTCAGCTCCCAGCTGCAATGGGATCGGTTACGACGCTTCCACCTCCCAGTCCTCTACCAACCATGCGTTACAAATAGCCTCACCCAGTCCAGTTTTCGGTATGTTTACTATGATTAAATCATGTTGGACATTTCAAATAATAGTTGTATTTGATGTTTGTACCAGCATCGTCTGATTGCTTTCGTATCAATTGCCATTCGGGCCATGCACTGTTCGGTACTTTTCCTTTCGAATATGTATCGTATTACCTTGTGAAATACATATTACTGTTACATAGACCTTATGGTGAAGTGAACGTCTTCGTTCCATACGTTTCTCTCATGGCTGGCGATGGTGCACGGTGGTGATCTTAGAGTTTGTATTTTGGCCAGCCCACCAATTCATTCCACACCGCGTCTCCCTTGAATTTCCTAGTGGCAAGTGGCAGAACCAAACTTGAACCTCCGCTACAACCAGCCGCCTGAAGATCTCTTTGGTGAAACGGCCTTATCGATACCTGAGCTCGATCTATAGCTGATTCTGGTCACTTCCACCCGTGTTCGACGCGTCGAACTTACCGGTCAGGCGCCAGCCCAAGTCACAGTTGAGGGACGCCATCGCGAGGAACCTTGCGCAATTTACTCCAGTTTCCCCTACATTAGACTGTTCATCGAACCAGAATCTCATTCCCATGTCTACTTCAGTCTCTGGCAGCTCGGTGGGATCGAATCGCTCCTCCCCCGTGAAACCAAACACAGCATCCATAACATCTCATATACGAAGCGAATGGAGCAAATTCATCTATCCGCACAGGAATACGGAAATTTCGAAATCGGACATGAAGGAGCTCATGTGCCCCGTTGATTACAACGACAAGGACTGGATTAGAAGCTCAGACGCGGCACCAGAGCCTCTTCATAGCGATACAGCCGAGGAATATGTGGATTACCTGAACGAAATGTCTACGGCAAGCTTGGTTCGTATCCACACTCTACTCGCAGGCCACACTCTTATGATTTGACAGAAAACGACAATGGACCAGGATACAGAATCACGTTTGCAGAGACGGGGTCGAAGCCGCCTGCTAATCATCCTACTGGGACACAGTGCCGGCCGGATATCGTGGCATACAAACAGCAGAATCCACAGAGGTTCGACGAGGCGGACTTGAACTGGTCCCATTTAGAAACCACAGGAGAGATCTACTCGAAGAAGGAGAGTAAAGCAGGAACGGAAGCACAGGCAGGAGCCTACACTGCCTACCATCTTCAGGCGCGTCCGGATCGGGTGTCGGTCTCTGGTATATGGCTCAAGAAAGAAGATAAAACGTTTCAACTGTTCATCACGAGTGCGTGTCAAGTCTATCACACATCCATCCTAAGCATCAAGGATCATGGAGCGCCCTCGTTATTTTTCGCATTTGTGTGGTCGCTGTATTACCCTGATGTGGACCCGTCGATTTCCATCAATACGAACGTACCGCTTCCTACGTTTACGGTTCGGGTCAGCGATCAAGAGACCTATAGCGGCCTCAAGGTGTCGTTCACGGGAGACGCTATTGGTCGGAGGACTACGATCATGACGCGGAATGGTCTGTCTGCGACGGTGATCAAGGAGCAATACATAGAGGACGGGCGTCGTTTCAACGAAGGGGAACTGCTGGATATAATTCACGAAAAGGGGGTGTTCCCCGGGGTTGTTCGTGTGGGAACGTATGGTCCTGTGGAGGATCAGGGCTCGAGGATCTCGATCATGCACAAGCCTGATGGACACAGAGCGATCGTTCGATACAAGACACGACTCGTGTTGAAGGATAAGGGGATTCTACTCTCGAAAGTGAAGACTATCCGACAGTTGTTGATGTGTTGCTACGATCTCCTAGAGGGTGAGTGTACTTGTTCGTAATTGGACCATAGCTGATGACATTTCAAGTGATACGCAACGCGGACAAACATCGAGGGATATTACATCGGGATATCAGCTCGGGAAACGTACTGGTCCGCAGCAAACATCGATCGGACAATGAGCCCTTCGCGAAGGACCTAGGGGATATGTGCTTTTGCAAGTGCTTGCTCGCACAATCGAAGGACGATTCCGATGGGTATGTCGCATGGACCAGAGATTCTCTATATACTCATTCGTTTTCAGACCTTCTCTGAAAGAGAAATTCGACACGGACCTTCTTTTGACGGATTTCGACTCGGCTGAAGACAAAAACCTCAACAATCCTGAAGATTCTCGTGTTCCTAAGGCCCGAACGGCAAGTAATTCTACAAACCATCTCATTCATCGAGGAACTGATAGTTCGCTATAGGGAACACCTATTTTCATGGCTCGAATGGTGCGCAATACAACGCACTTTCAAGGAATTTTTCGACTTCCCGTCATACTGGATGTCCACGAAGATGTTCTATCTCGTTATGAAAAACTTTATCCAGACAGAGTTCAAGATTTCCCCAAGCAATCAAGACCAGAGCTTGTCGAAGTGCCGCCAAATCAAAAAGTAGATCCTACGGATTTTCAGCACAAACAGTGTTATGATGCCGAGTCTGTGTTCTGGTATCTGGTCTGGTGGAGTCTGTTAGCAAGACCCGCATATGTTTCTCCCAATGAACCGATACCCCCCGTAACATGGTCGAGCCTAACCGGTGCAAAAGATTCTCGTCATTTTAACTTCATCCTACCTGATACAACTTTTGACTTGCACTCTGCCTATTCCGAGTTCGCTAGTCTCCTGGAAGAAATGCGAACGCACCTAATAGCCGACCTTCAATTCTCCAAGGATCCAATCAAACACCGTCCAGACTACTTGACCGAAGTTTTCCAGAGGCTGATTCTCAACTTCCTGATCGAAAACAAGGACAAGCGGTTCATGGTCCTGAAAAAGAGCGATACCAATCGTGAAGTCGAACTGGCTGCTGGCGGAGGTGCAGTCATGAGCAAGACTCCTGCAAGCGGGCCTGCCACATACGCCTCCCTGATAGGTAACTCTGTCCGCAGCTCCACCAACGTATCTCTCGCGAACAAATCCAGCGAGGGCTCCCTACCGCCAGGAGGTAACTCCAGCACGCATGGATCCAATCGAGGTAGTCCCTTCCCGGTTCTTGGGCCAAAACGAGCTTTTAAAAAGGCCACGTTGAAGAAGTCTCGCATAAATAAGCCGACCACTTCGATCTCAACCGTTTCGTCGGGGACGAAAAGGGGTAGGGAGCTCGACGAACTGTCTGATGAGGACGAGTCCGAGGTATGTAGACTTGAAATTTATGGTGATAGCAGCTTCCTGACTTGTTGTTATAGGCTAAGCGATACTCGCGCACGAGGGAGCCTCGTCGGGTGTCTGCACAATCTGTGAAGTCAAGTCCAACACGTCCTGAATCGGGTGCATCTTCTTCTCAGCAGAATTCGGCAAAACGACGACACATTGGCGAATAAAGGGTATCCCAAACTCTAGGCCTGATGTCGTTGAGGCGGGCAAACGGACCGCAACAAGTGCTGATCAAAATTTGGTTGATGTGATTATCTTTACATAGCTGTATTGGCTTCTTCTTCTCCTTCTTCCCCTTCTTCTTCTCCTTCTTTTTGTTATGTGTTTTCGTTACATCTCCGAGGCTGTTTGTATAGCCTGCCTTGAAATCGGGATCGGAATCGGAACAACTAATGCGCCTGTAGCTGATAGCTAGTAAACAATTAATCATCTATTTTAATGTGCTTATGATCTATCTACGTACCTGAACGTGGCTTGACGTTATACATGTCTCGTATTAAAGTGATACTGATGCTGCCATTCCTACTTACCATATTCGAGTTTCTTAGAGCTGGTTTGTGGGAGTCGTCTCGTTCTATTCTGCGGTAGAAGGCTGAACAGGATTGATTGTCGATTATATGGCAAGTTATCATACACTACTGTCGGTCGGTCCTCCTGAGCTCCTGAGGCCTGATGGCTGATGGCTGATTCGAATGCAACATAGGCAAACACGGAATAAATTGACGAAATCCTCATCCAGGTAGAAGCTGGAGGGGTCATAACAGTCCTCAAGTCCCGCCACTTTCATTGGGCCTAGAATCCTTTGTCTGACACACTTGATCTCGAGTTTATCCCGGCTGTTAGGGCGAACATTCCCTTCTCGCATCAGCCCTTGATTGAGATTATGGGTAATAGGCCAGTCTCTCATCATTCAAATCGTCCGGGAGTAAATTCCACTGCTTAGAAATGGAGTTTGTCGCAGGTTTGTTTCCAAATATGTTTCTTATTCACCGCAAAACACAACGGGGGAGACTAATGTTATCTGGAGTAATTGCACCTTTGACGTCGAGCGTCGAGCGCGCTTGCAGTACTTCAGTAAGCTAATCAACACTCTCGATATTTCAGCTACGCTTCCCTGCTCCCTCCTGCTCCTATGGAACACTGGAAAAGGCAACTGCAGCGATATTACTTGCGCGATCATCCACGCCGCACGTCGAGGCACACGAACCACCAAAAATCATAAATATGTGGAACCTCTAATTCATGTATTATCATTTGGTGTTGCCTACAGCGTGCTTTTCATATGGGGGGTTGGGTTCATAAGGCCATGAGATGAAAACCGATGCCAACGCACAACCGAGACTCAAATCATTAGGTCGGGGGATGAGATTAGTAGACACGTTTGAAAGGCGGAACGGGCTTGCACTCGTTCTCATCCAGAGTGTTCGCGATGACTCCACGATAGGTAAGGTCGATATCCGGAGTCTCGATATCCTTGTGGAAGCTGAGAGTGTGCTTCATCCAATGTTCGTCGTCACGCTGATCGAATCGTCGACAGTCAGTCTGAGTATCTCGTCGATGGGAAGCACTCTAACCTCTGGATAATCCTCTCTGGCATGAGCACCGCGACTCTCCTTGCGTGCGGCGGCCGAGACAATAGTTTGCATAGCGCAAGTCAAGAGATTGCGTAACTCGAGCGTTTCAATAAGATCCCTGAGGTCGTTGAGTTAGTCCACCTACGAATCGTGATAAAAAAGACGTACGAATTCCAGACAAGGCTTCGATCCGAGATGCCAACCTTCGCAAAGCTGTCGTATACTTCACGCATCTTTTGTACACCCTCGTCTAAGCTCTCCTGGGATCTAGAGAGATGAGTCAGCCCCACGAATGACTAACCTAACGCAATAGAGAGCACGCACCGGAACACTGCAGCATCAGCTTGCATTGTCTTCTGCATGTTCAGACGGATTTGAGCAGTCGGAAGTGGCCCAGTTGACGTTCTTACATACAAATTCATCAGAATCAACAACGGCTGTCCAACACATATATCTCACCTGATCTTGTCAAGGTCCTCAATGCTCTTGAGACCCGCATCCTCTGGAATAACTTTGTGAGGCGTTCCAGGTTCAAGGTTTTCCTTGATGTGGATTGCACAAGCACGCCCGAACACGACAATATCAAGTAGGGAGTTCGCTCCCAGTCGATTTGCTCCATGAACGGAGACGGATGCTGCCTCACCAGCCGCGTACAGCCCAGGGACGATCTTATCGTTACCATTCTCGTCAATGGTAATAGCTTCTCCAGTGTATCGTGTCGGAATACCACCCACTAGTTTTGCTCGTCAACAACCGCCAATATAATAGCTGTATGACTCACTGTTGTAGTGCACTGTTGGAAGTACTGGAATGGGTTCCTTCGTGACATCAACTCCAGAGAAGATAGCGGCCGTCTCTGAGATACCAGGGAGTCGTTCATGCAGAACCTCTGGAGGAAGATGGCTAAGTTGTAGGTAGATATGGTCCTTTTCCGGTCCGACGCCTCGACCTTCACGGATTTCCAATGTCATCGAACGAGAGACAACATCCCTGGAGGCCAAGTCCTTTGCTGTTGGGGCATATCGCTCCATAAAGCGCTCTCCTTCCGAGTTGAGGAGATATCCACCTTCACCGCGAGAACCTTATCGCAGAAAATAGCGTTGGTGAACAGCGAGTTGGGCTCTAGTTTGATTACTCACCTTCTGTGATCAAACAACCCGCACCGTAAATACCAGTTGGATGGAATTGAACAAACTCCAAGTCTTGTAGAGGAAGACCAGCGCGAGCTACCATGGCATTCCCATCCCCAGAGCAGGTATGAGCACTCGTACACGAGAAGTATGCCCTTCCATAACCGCCGGTGGCAAGGACGGTCTTATGAGCACGGAAACGATGTAATGTACCATCCTCGAGATTGATAGCCATCACACCAACACATTCTCCTTCATGCATAATCAGATCCAATGCAAAGTATTCCATAAAGAAGTTGGTATTGTGACGCAACGACTGCCCATAGAGAGTGTGAAGGATCGCATGACCTGTTCTGTCTGCTGCTGCTGCACATCGATATGCTTGACCACCTTTTCCAAATTTGAGGGACTGTCCACCGAAGGCGCGTTGGTAAATTTTTCCATCTTTGGTTCGGGAGAACGGAACCCCGAACCGCTCCAACTAAAAAGGCATTCAGATCAGTCCAACGACGGTCTAAATGGTCTAAATACCTCGTAAACAGTATTAGGGGCCTCTCGAGTCATATAGTGGATCGCATCTTGATCACCGAGCCAGTCCGATCCTTTCACCTTTATACGAAGAGGATTATTAGCCAGCCGAAGAACTCGCTTGAAAGGTATAGTAAATACGAACCGTATCATACATATGCCAACGCCAGTCGTCTTCGGTCATGTTCTGTTTTCAGTCGAAACATAAGTCTGACGTAGAAAGATGAGTGTGGGACTGCAGCGCACCCCAAGAGCAGCATTTACACCTCCCTATGAGCATGACATTAGCTTGAAATCCATGGAAAGGTGTTAATTTGTGCATACTTGAGCAGCAACGGTGTGACTCCTTGTTGGATAGAGCTTCGTTATGCAAGCAGTGTTCAAACCTGCTTCAGCTAGGCCAAAGGCTGCCCGCAAACCAGCACCACCAGCACCTCTAGACACCTAGTTAACCAACACATACTCATGAAAGGACGAATAAGACGCACACGACGATAGCGTCGTATTCGTGCTCAATAAGCGGATATTTCCCATCAAAAGCTGTTTGCCATGACTATAGAAGAGATTTATGAATAATATTAGCGTTGATTTCACTATTGTGCTGGTATATTCTTGACTATACAGACCTTAACCTCTTTTGCTTTCGCCGGTTGAGAGCCGACAAATCCTTTTGCCAACGCCGAAGCTGAGAACGACCGAAGGGTATTACGGGTCGTTAATGTCTGTATTGTCCTTGCTGGACGAGTTATGGACCTTCCCAACATCATGGTCGGTCGAAGAAGGATTCAAGATTGGTAGCCAATCACGTGCAAGCCATTGGACCGGTAAAGGCTCTAGACGTCGAAATAAACTCGGTTGCCAATTACATGGGTGTTCTAATAAGATTCTAGGGATCGTCTCTACCACTCTCGGGACGGATCCATCCATCGCTGCCATGCTTTCCGGCTGCATATATGAACAGCAGAGTCTCCCATATCAACCATTGCCCAGCCGTCTTTCTGATCTTTCTGTCCTAGAGTTGAGGGTATATGGAGAGCTGGAAACTCCTTCCTGAGCTGTACTGAATGTCAAACAATACCTTACCAACGAAAAGATAACACAAACTGTAGTTCTGAGAGAAGAAGCAACAGCTTCAACGCCTCCACGCCCTTCAATACCATCTTTAACTTGTGCTATAACCTTAAGACAGAGTCAAGACGATATATGGTCTGCCTATCAACCGCTGGGACATACCTGCCATCGAAAGACTCCCTGACCAAGCCCTTCGCCAACCCCTTGACCAAATCCTCGCTCTCTATTCTTTCCTCGAGCCTTTAAAACCTTTTTTAGTATAGGGAATGGAAAGTTTCCATCAGGCTGCGCATCTGCAGATTGAGGGGGACCAGCAGTCACAGTAGTTGGTTCAACAAGAGGGGAATTAGCTAGAAATTGATATGCACGCGAAACCTGTGGAGGTGCTCCCGCTGGGGGTTCTGGAATGCGAATCTTCGGTGCCGGCTTTTGTACAGAGACTTCGTTCTCGCCCTCATCTTCGTCGACGAACCATGGCTTTTGGTTCATGGACAGAGTAAAAGCGCGTCGAGAGGCATGGTTAAGTAAAGAAGCCTGGCTTTGTAGGATTTGGCGAAGATTAGAGATGTTCATGTGAGGCAGCAGGGTCCAATACCCGCCAATCGAAAACACGCGTTGAACCTCCACTCTGTCCTTCCCAGCGTCAAAATGGGGATACGTGTCGCCGTCATTATTATGAGCACATCTTTTCTGCTCGGTATGATTCCTATTTTCGAGTGTTTTCGACCCTATTGATCACAGAGAAAAGGCGTCCTTATGACCCATTGGATCGCAGATTCCCTTACGCTCTGGAGGTCGCCGCTTACAGACGCACATTTATACACAGCAGCTGCATACTACTCTCTCCTCGCCAAAATGAACGTCGGAATGGCTGCGACCGCTGTTGCAGTGGTCACAATTGGATTCATGGGCCTATTACTTTCCGCCCAAGACGGAGAAGCAGGAAATCTCATGTTTGATGGGGCAAGCCTCTGTTAGTTTTCCTGAATAAAGCTGAAATACGTCTCAACGCTGACCCCTGCCCTCTCTCCAGTTTTATATTGCTCCGCTGCAGCTGTATACGTATACTCTGCGATTCCAAAACTCTCGAAATTCACCAACTTGACACCATTTGCCGCAAATCTTCCACGATTTCCATATAATCTGCGACAGCCGACGATCGAGCTCGCTTCGTCTCATCTCATATGTGCTGTTGCTCTTACAGGTGTTATTATCCTACAAACTGCAAGATACTGGGCTGAAGGAGAACAGGATGACGGTGCTTTGGACTCACGAGCGGACTCGTCTGAGAAAATGACTTGGAAAAGGTCGAGTCGTCCTGTTGAACCCTCGCCACCAGCTATTCGACAGTCTCGTTCACGTGCCAGTGAATCTCCGTCTACACGACGTAGATCTCCAGTGAAGCGAAAGGCTGTTGGTTCTATCTCACTGACCAAGTAAGGAAAACGTTTTGATTGGGCGCTCGCGCGGGTTCAACAGTCGTGTTTTGCGTATCGTTCAGAGGACTTTGTTGTCTCCACTGTCACGAATACTCCTTTAATGTATTTATGGATAACGGTCCAGGCGGCATAGCTCACGTGTTTTGTGGATGTTGTGTCTTAGCCTCCTACCAAGATGACAATGTATTCGAAAGAGCCCGTCGCTATGGACATTGGTATGAAAAACTTGCTTTAGGCCTCTTTCTGAAGCTCATGTGGTCAAAGATAATGCGTCCGAGGTTGGGTTTACAACGTTTTTTCGAGGCTTGCCAGCCGTTAGTTGACGTGTTTATCGCGAGAATAACGCTGAAATTAACCTTATAGAAACGAGAAGACACTGTTCGATTATTCGAACGCGGTGTATGTACCAACGCTTCTCGTTTCTGCACGTAAAGTTGACCCTGAAGACGATCAGGATTACTACACGGCCCACGGCGAGGATGCCAAATATATTGCGTATGAAGACCTATCTGTCAAGTAATCTGATCTAACATTAACACAGTCAAGAAGTTTATCACACCAGTTCAGTGATCAAGCTTCTAGGTAGCAAATCTGCACCTTTGCCGTCCGTCACGCTTTCTATCACACTCGCGAAGGAGTTTCTGCGTGATGCTTTATCGGTCAAGCAACTCAGAATAGAGATATGGATCCCCGAAGGAGGCAAGAAATCAGCCTCAAAATTTGTCCTAAACCGACAGGTGGATATTTCTTCCCGAACCACTTTGTTTATTCATAACGTTTTTATATAGGCATCTCCGGGCAACATTCAAGAAGTAGAAGATCTAATCTTTGCCAATACCGAAATCACATCTCCCCCAATCGTCTTAGCCCTCCGGGTATCGCAACTCGACGGTGTCCGTACTCTGGGCACTGCGTTTGCAGATGCATCTATTCGCAAGATTGGTGTTTCTCAATTTGCTGAGAATGACTTATTCTCCAATATCGAGGTATGTGTTGTTATCTGAGGAAAACAGATTTTGACTTGCGTGTAGAGTTTAATCATTCAGCTCGGTGTGAAAGAATGCCTTATTCAAGCCGAGGGGAAAACTGCCGACTACGATATTTCGAAGCTTCGTCAGGTGTTGGAACGCTGCAACACAGTTATTACCGAAAGAAAGTCCTGTATGTCCCTCTATATCCTCCAAAAGATCCTCATAACTCATTCCTCCGTTATATAGCTGAATTCTCAACGAAAGACATCGAGCAGGACCTCACGAGGCTCCTCAATGGTGATCAACCCACCGTAGGATTACGTAGGTTCACAATATTGGGCAACTGTGTCTCCTATTAAATATTTTCCTAGCCGCATTTGATTCACGTATCGCAATGTCTGCTGCGTCAGGCCTGGTTCGGTACTTGGATCTCATGCGTGACCCTTCAAACTTTGGTCACTATACACTGGAGCAATATGACCTCGGCCAATATATGAGACTAGATGCATCAGCTGTTCAAGCGCTCTCGCTATTACCAGGGCCGAAAGACGGAGGCAATAAGAATACAAGTCTTCTAGGGTTGCTAAACAAATGCAAAACCGGCCAAGGAAGTCGACTGATCGGACAATGGTTGAAGCAACCCTTGACCAATCTTCACGAAATCAGTGAGGACCTCTCAGTTTTCTAAAAAGGAAATTGACTCTTGAATATTGGGTGATATAGAAAAGCGACAGACTCTCGTTGAGCTGTTCGTCAACGACATCACCTGCAGACAAGGTCTACAGGAACAGTACCTCCGATACATGCCTGATATGCACAGGATCTGCAAACGGTTTCACAAGAAGACTGCAACTCTCGAAGATGTAATTCGGGTATATCAGGCAGCAATCAGGGTAATTTGAGCGAATGGTCATGAATTTGGGATGACGACGTATGTTATAGATCCCCGATCTAATTGAACAGCTGGAAGGACTGGAAACACAGGAGTTAGCACAATCTACGCTTGTCAAGGAGCTTTATATCGATCCGCTTCGTGTAAGGTTGTCACTTAAAAGATCTCCGCCATCACTGACCTCGACCTCAGAAATTTGACAATGATATTTCAAAATTCCGAGAAATGGTAGAGCAAACGATTGATTTAGAGCAACTCAAGAATCATCAGTAAGTTCTTTCAAGTCAAAGTAACCAACACTGAAAATATCGATAGATACGTCATCAAGCCCGAATATGATGAACGATTGCAGATGCTCTATAACAAGATATCTCAGCTGACCGAAAGCCTAGATGAAGAACACGAAGAAGTAGGACGCGACCTTGGACTGGAATGCGACAAGAAACTTCATCTCGAAAACAATCCGACCTACGGTTACTGCTTACGCGTCTCAAAGGCGGACTCGAAGCTTATCGAAAGGAAATCGGCATATACAGAGCTATCGACGCAGAAATCTGGAGTGTTCTTTACTACAAAGACTTTGAAACGTCATAGCATCGAATATGCGGAAACTCGCGAGCAATATCAACGAACTCAGAGCAGTTTGGTAGCGGAAGTGGTAGCTATAGCAGGTATGTACTTGGATCAAACGATAAATGAGATGGTTTCCAACGGTATATAGCCACTTATTCGGTCGTTTTGGAGGCTGTAGACGATATTCTCGCTCATCTGGACGTGATTGTCAGGTGAGAGAAACCACTCTTTCGTGAAAAATGTCTGATTCCAAGCTGTTAGCTTCGCCCATGTATCTGCAAACTCCCCTGCGTCATATGTCAAACCAACTATTACAGAGAAAGGCGTAGGAAATTTACTATTGACAGAGGCGCGTCATCCTTGTCTCGAAGTGCAAGAGGACATCAATTTCATTCCAAATGATGTCGAGATGACGAGGGGTATGTAGGCGACCGCTGGTTGTGAAGGTGCTGAGCCAAACCTGTCTAGGCAAAAGTGAATTCGTCATCGTTAGTGGACCCAATATGGGAGGGAAAAGTACTTTCATTCGCCAAGTATATGGTCCAATAAAACGTTTTCCTCCCTTGTGGCTAACGTCCTTGTAGATCGGTGTGATTGCATTAATGGCACAGGTCGGATGTTATGTGCCATGCGAAAGTGCAGAGTTACCTATCTTCGACTGCATTCTGGCACGAGTTGGAGCCGGAGACAGCCAGCTTAAAGGCGTTTCCACCTTCTACGCTGAAATGTTAGAGGTGGGCCTTTATTACTTTTCAATTACCCCCTGTATCTAACGATATCCAGTCGGCCACCATTTTGAAGGTACAATCCATTCTGCACTGGGACAAGCACACATTTATTATATCGGTAGACGGCCACTGCAAACTCGTTGATTATCATCGATGAACTCGGACGAGGTACCTCGACGGCTGATGGCTTTGGTATCGCCTGGGCGATCTCAGAGTAAACAACTCCCCTTTATTTCTAGTCTCACCTTAGGCTAATATATTTCCCTAGGTACATTGCCACAGAGATTCGGGCGTTCTGTCTCTTCGCAACTCACTTCCATGAATTAACCACGATGTCACAACAAATCCCTCACGTCAAAAATGCACATGTCGTGGCGCATGTCACTGAGGGACAAAACTCGAAAGATAAACAAATCACTCTACTCTATAAAGTGGAAGAAGGTACTGTCATACCCAAGGTAGGACTTTTTCACTGATATCTTCTAGGTGCATCGGATCAAAGCTTCGGAATCCACGTTGCGCAACTGTGCAACTTTCCGGAAAGTGTAGTCAAGGTGCGACCTCCCTCTAGAAACTTCTGCACCAGTTTGATACCCGATTTAGCATGCAAAACGCAAGGCAGAGGAACTAGAAGACTTTGGTCGTGAGTTGCGCGTACTTTGCCTGGAGCCGTAAATAACCCTGTTCAGGGGAAGATGATTCCATGCTATACTCAAAACAAGATATTGAAGAGGGGACCAAGATCACACAAGAGTTGTTCCAAGCGATTGCCAGCCACTCAGCGGATCAAATGGACGTTGATGACCAGGATCCGGAGGTGCTGCTTCAGCATGTCCGTAAATGCTTCGAACAGTACAGTTCAAGACTAGAGAGTAACCCTTGGTGCAAGAGTATCCTTGATGAGCTCTAATTACAACACAAGAACGACTCGTTTGTATCATATTGCAGTAAATTCCTGTATCATAAAGTCGACGAAAGCCTGTGCAGCGAAAGACTACGAAATGAAAGCATGCCCAGATAGTGTGTATATTTACTCTTGTCTGTTGGGCAATTAGGACTATGACCCTGTAATGCAAGGATGGCTTAACGTACCCAAATCCTACGGTTTCTCTGTAGTTGGGAAGGGAATATGGTTAATTCAATCCTCTGTGCAGAGAGAAGCATGAGCACATACTCAACCGCCAATGTTAACTTTTGCTCCAAGCTCGCATAGTCCTTGTAGGGTGGTAGATCGATCTGTCATGCGGTTAATTGAGACAATTTTGTGCATGAGAAGAGCAAGAAAAAAGACTCACCCTATTGAAGCACGTATGACTCTTGGGAAGTTGGGACGGATCACCAGACTTCTCGATTGTGAACCTCCGCGGGCCATCGGATCCTTGTAAATCTTTGAAACCGTTGACTGGGATACGCGAGGTTCCAGTAGCAAACTGCAGTAGACGGGACTTGCGTTCCGGTGGCCAGTTTCGAATGCACTCCCAGAACCACTTGATGACTTGATCGTTTATATCGTAGCCACTAAATCACAAGCCATCAGCTAGTATGTCGCAGATATTGCTAGCTTAACGCACCGATAATCAGTGTGCTTCGTCCAATCATCAACGTCAACTGTGAGAATTGTAAATAAGTAATATATGTATATATATTCAAACATACTCTCTGACATGCCACCGATAAGTAGCTGAGTGATGTATGAGCTCGATGTAGATTCAGAGACGAAAACTGAACGCACCTCTAACTCTCGCTCATCAAATACGGTGATCAAGTCCTGTGGGATCAATTCGTTGAACCCTGACATAAATGCATCGAATTGCTCCTTAACCCGCTTGTGAACTCGATACTCTATGACAGCACTGGGGGACAATAAATCAGTCTTTGGAAAAATGTCTCGGTAATCTTGCGTACTCTACGTAATCCTTTTTGTTCTCCTCCGTCACTGGGACATCCGCACCACCTGGCCTGAGCTCGATGACTACATGTTCTCCAAAGCGATCCTCCACCGTTGTGAAAGTCTCGTCAATCACATCCGTGATATCGTTTTCCCTATTTGACATGAGTGAGAGTGTCATGAGGTTCTTGGATACTTACAACATCCAATTCATACCCCGAAAGAGTTCGGCGTCGACACTCTCCAAGTCAGACAATGTTACCTTCTTGTTCAAAATGGTCTTATAGAAGCTGACAACGAAATATGCATCCAAGAAACGCCTGTGGAAGATACCGAGCC
This sequence comes from Serendipita sp. 401, assembly GCA_019627725.1. Lineage (NCBI taxonomy): Eukaryota > Fungi > Basidiomycota > Agaricomycetes > Sebacinales > Serendipitaceae > Serendipita > Serendipita sp. 401. Next base: position 34,219 of record WSTQ01000045.1, on the reverse strand, counting down.
CGAGACATCGCCCAATAAATTTGAAATAGTTAAGATGTTCCGGATTGACGCCTGATGCAGGATTGATCTGAAGAGTATAGTTGTCGTGGGCCGAATATTCGAAGAGGCAGTAGAAGGGGTTGAACATTTCGTGAGATAATAAAAAGAAGAACTCTCTGAGTGCTAGGGTCAGTGCAAGAAACATCTCTAGATGATGCAAACCTTGATAATCCGCCATAGTCGAGCCCATCTTCGCCATCGAACTTGATCATGAGACGTTTCTTCAAATCAGTAGGAGTTTGTCGCATGATTTCGGCATAGCTGTCTTCGAAGATATGGTTGCGCCGTATCTTTATCTGGCAGTTCCCAGGCTGGGTACGAAGCGCGGGCTGGCTTCTGAAGTAGATGAGTTTTCTTCGGAAATCTCGCTTGTACTGCGGAACGTTTTGGTCTAATGAAGATGGTAAGCGCGGATCGTCCCATGTGGTCGTCTACAAGAGGATGTCAGCAAATCGGCAGATGTGGCGACAAGGATCAGGCTGGACCTTTGTATCTAAAAGAAGTAGGGTTAGTAGAAATCGAGAGTCTGTCACGAGAGATACTTACTATGATCGACGAAATAGACCCTGGCGGTCGAGGTGAGCCGCATTTCCCAGCCAGAGGGTAAGGGTCCAAGTTGTGATACTGGCTGTGGCTGAACAGTGAGATTATTCCCATTCGGTCCTAGTACACGGATGATTTGTTGTCGTCTCGGGTCCACCCAAGTCGTTGTCCGACTAAGGTGTGAGACGTAGTAGGGACGCCCTTCAGGAGTGAAACGTTCCTCCCAACCAGATGGTAGTGGCCCAGATCCTCCAGTAGTAACGTTACTGCTGGGTAAGATAGCACTTGTACCAGCGTGAGTAGCAGTGGTATCAAGCAAATCATCAGCTAGAATACGACGGTTATGATTTTCGCGCGATGCATCCGCTTCGGCCCGTTGTTCAGCGACATTTACTGTTTGATTGCTGGAGGGGCGTGTCCACGTTGTGGTGCGGCTACGAAGAGGGTAAGAGAGAGCACCAAGACAGTAACAACAGCGATAGTTACTTATTATGGTCAACCTGAAGATTTGTCAGAATCAGAATCAGCTGCAGATATACATATACATACATAGTAGGTCCGTCCAAGGTGGTCTGTACGTCTTTCCCAACCGTTTGGAAGTGGGCCATATTGATCCTCAGTTGCACTGAAATTGCGATCCTGAGTCGTGGGTGGAGCTTCCGTTGTGCGTCCGTTTGTCGCCGCATTAGTTTGGGACGTATTTGCTGCGGGGGCTTCGGTCGAGGTTACATTCGTCGTGGCAGTAGCAGGCGTCGATGTGGTGCCATTTACGGATGGACTTGGCGTTAGAGAAGTCGTTGATTCGTTGGAAGGAGCACCTCCCGTAGCGACCGCTAGCTGTGCCCTTGATTGTGACGGGCCTGGATTATTGAGGGGAGTAGACACGTTTGTAGAGAGATGTATGATGATCTTTCCATGCACAGCAAGAGCATCATTTGAACGTTGGAGGTCCAGAGTAAGCGTTTCTGCGAAATCGGTTAGACGCTGCGCAGGCAGCGAAGGCTGGAGGAAAGCTGACCATGTCCACCAAGTTCTAAATCAAGGACATCTGTAACCTTTATATTCACGACACCAAGGAAACCCTGGTCTTTCCTCTTGAACTTGCGCTGATCGAAGACTTGAACGGCTACGACAGAAGAGTCCTTGACGGTTCTACAGAGATAATCCATGAGCTTGATGACTAAGCGGGCTCAATGCAGCTCTTACACCTCGAAGTTCTCGTTCCAGTACGGGTTCAGGGTTTTCTTGATGACCGATGTCGTGTTCGTTTGCTCTGCATCGACTGTAATAACACAGAATGGATCAGGGAATTTGAAGACGTCGCGCTTGTAGAGGCTATCGGCAGCAACGACTGGAAATCTCGTTTAGCAGTCAGATTCCAGTAAACAGTGGCTGAGTTACCTGTGATGCGAATCCTACGAGTGCTATAAACGAGATCAGCACCGACCCGTATTGTATAAGCGTGATTTTTTTTACAAATTTCTGTCGCCCGCTGGCATTCGTATTGGCTCGAGGTCGCAAGGTCCAAGTTCTGAATGCCCTTTTTGGCCACCACCAGCGTCGGTGGTACTCCAGGCGTCCATGGATTTCGAAGAAACACGTGAATGCCGCGCATGCGGCGAAAGACGAGTAATCTGGGATTCTGACGAAGGAGATGTCGTCTGCGAAGCTTGCGGCGTCCTCTATGAAGACATTCAGCTCTCAACCGAGCCAAGCTTCCTGGAAAGTCGCCCTCAAGCGAGTTCAAACCCACTTTATGATCCGCTCAGCGTTCACTCTCGCTCGCGTTTGCACTCTGTACGAGGCGCAGAGTGGCATTTGCACAACAACTTGGTAAAGCAGTTGTTTATTTATTTATTTCGGCGATCACACTCATTAATGCTCCCTACAGAAAGAAAATCATCGATTTATCTCAAACTTGTGCGCCTCTCTTGAGTTTCAAGGCGAACAGCGTGCTATGTATTGTTTCGATGCGGCGATGAGCAAGGGTGACTTTCGATGGGGAGCAGAGGCAAAGCTTGTATCCGCAATATCTGTCGCTATCTCTATGATGGAATCCAAAAAGCTGGATGTCATTCCTAGTATAGCGGTCGGTCTCCCGTCGAGGTGAACAAGAGGACCGAAACTGACTATGGGTTTACAGAGGTTGCTCAACGAGGATGTCCCAAAACTGTTGAAGATGTGGACGCGGGTGGTAGATACACTCGACATTCAACTACGGCCAACGAGTTTCCTCCTTGTCTTGGAGGCATTGCGCGGTTGGATCGATGACTGTTTGAGAGGACCATATTCCCATCCGCAAATACTCTTGAACACGTTCACTCAACCAAATCAGACCCTTGAGTCGGTATTTGAGATGGCTCGAGCTATTGATGCATTCTTCCAGACCCAAAACAGCACGCCTAGGGATCCGGCAGCGTCTACGGCCTGCGCTACACTAATTCTTGCGGTGGAGTCTGATAGGGGATCACCTTTCCAAAGCTCGGATCTCACCAACCTAGCTAAAACGCTGGGAGGTCGAGCCGGTGCATACTTTACAAGAACCCTGGATTGTCGACGTGAGATGATGGTAGTATTCGAAGATTGGGCAAAAGCTCTCCCTTGGTCACCTAATTTTAGGGTTACCGAGGAAGAAAGAATCTGGGCTGCTCCACGGCAGGCAGCAGTAATTCGAGTATTGTCAGACGTCCTTCAATTCCAGAACGAGTTGCGAGAACTTCGACGTGCCAAAGGTCTGGACAACTTGGACCCCCCACAAACAGGCTTGTCTCCCACGTCAGAAGAATCTGCCCTCGATCCTTACATCAGATGGGCACCTCCCAAAGTAGCTAAGCGGGCGAGAGCTGGACAGGCGGCACAGAGGGTTGTCGACCAACTCCTAAACCCAAAATCGACAGTGACGATGCCCCGGTCACTGAAATCGTCTCAAGAGGACGTCTTTGAACGTTTATGCAGGATCGAGCTTCAAGTGCTCCACGGCGTGAATCAACCACTCACAAGGTTGCAAGCTCTCTGCTTGCGGCGAGGCGGAGAATCAAATGTCATAGACGAGGAGCTTTTTGAACCTGGAGAACTCGAGAGTTATCAGAATGGCGAAGAGGTCGCTCAATACTTGGGCGCTATACATCCTGAGTGGTTCGAAGGAACAGCGGGCCCCGGTTCACACGGCAGTGGCGTAGCGATGAACCAAGAAGAAGAGAGTGGCCTGACGCGATCGACGGCGAACCACGGGCTGGGCGTAATGTCCAATGTTACAGAAGGCGAATCCATCGACGAGGCGGATCATGAAGCCGAAAGGGAAGGGGAATTTTCACTCGAACGACACTCGTACATGGCACTGGGCGTTCTGGGAGACTACGAAGGGTCGGACATTGATACCGCCCGATTCTTTGGTACCAACCTCGAGAGCTGAAACGAATCATCAGGCAAGAAACCATAAGAGCGGACTGATGGCCCCCGCGTTAAAGCGTAAATGTAATCGCCTGATTAATCCATTTGCTTGAGCTCTTATCTCACCCGTTTAGCTCAGAGTGCAGGGTTAGGTTTGGATCCTAACCTCGCTAGGCTCGTCGAAGCAATGAGGTCAGAGCATTTTTCATTCTTAAATGTCAAAGATAGAGACGGGACTACTCGGGGAGTGTAGATGGGAGGAGCGGTCCGGAACAGAGGGAATCGATTTTTGGTACGCGTTCCGGGCAGTCTCCAAAATCGACCCTGTGAGTATCTCCATATGGTCTTTCGACGGGATTATTGGCGCGATATGGCCTAGGTTTATCAGAGATGAGAGATCATCCTTCAACTAAACTATAGAGCTTTGCGCTTTAACCTCTATCAAGCTTTGTCACCGTGGCCAATGAGGATCTTCTAGTCGACAAAATGACTAGGAAGAGGTTGAAGAGGAGACGTTGCAGCGTGGAGGCACCACCTCAAGTGGGACCTTTTGGTCTGACGGCGCATCTTCGGTGATCATGTTACCTGCGGGCTCTTAGATCAAAGCGTCTGATCTTCCGCATCTGGATGAGTATGAATTTCGGGCAAATTCAGCCCAGCCAGTCCCAACGCGTCGCGAGTTCCGGAATCACACGCGCAAAAGTAAAAAGTATGCCTACGGCTCGTGCTTTTTCCCGGGCATTCCGCGTCTGCACCGTTATAAAAGCAGACGACGTCGTGTGTACCGCATAAAATTTTACGTCTCTACGTTCTCCTTCTCCTTTCCCTTCTCCTGACATCAACCACCAACAAACGAACCGAGCGCAATGTCTTCACCATCGCTCCAGTCGTTCAACCCTCACGCTGTACACTACTTTACGAGTGCCTCTAGCAGCCCCTCGAGCCCCTCGAATCATCCCTCGTCACAGATTGGGATACCTGGCGCAGTCTACCCCGCACACATCCTGGCAGCTTCTGCCAGTCCAAAACAATCTGATTCGTCCACGAGCACAAGCTCAACACAACCGGCTCCTGTACCTCCACATGCACGGCTGCCACCCATACCAATGCAGTCGCCCCAACCGCGGCCAGTTCAGACCAAGGGATTCGCTGTCGCTGTTGGCAGGGCGGGTCCGGCCGCAAAGGGAGCTCCAATCTTTGAACCATTCCATGCGAAAAGGCCAATCACTCCAGAGCTCGATGCGGTTCTGAAGAAGAAATCTGGTCAATGGGGGCAATGGGAGCTCGAGGAGAGTCTGCGAAAGTAGCGACATATATAGCGACATATGCCGTCGGAAGATCACGACGTATGTATTCCCTATGAGGTCACTAATGGCGTACTGACTCTGCTTCGTCGATTTCTCCGGATAGTCACCTGGTCAGAAATTAAAAGTATAAAACCGGAGCAACGCCTTTCAGGCCAATTGACGTTTGCTTGTGTACTACCACCTGTTTAGTCTAATAATCCAGAGTTTTTCCCTTGTCTTATCTCGAATCAGTGGTAAATTCACTATATTCTTCTCTAATGAGTGTCATGAAACTCAGCCACGGCCACATTGGTCGAGGACGTTGAGCATCCCGACCTACTCGCATGATAGATTCTACAATACTCAAGGAGGCGCCGTATACCCATTGCTACTGCGAGGAAAATGTATATCTTCTAGGGCGATTGCTTTTGGAAAGTGCGACGATCGACGAGACAGAGTGCGAGGTATTCGTGGCCTTTATCTCCAACGAGACCAAAAGCGTACGTACATCTTTCACTTTTTCTTTTTACCATCTACTTCACTGGTGATTACCCAGGTCTTGCTCTGTAGGGCCAAGGATTCCACACAGGAGCATCTCATTCCGGGCTATTCCCCAGTCATATGGGACTATCATGTCATTCTGATTCTACGCTCGACTCAGAAAGGGTGCTTTGTCTATGATTTTGATTCTAGGATGCCTCTTGGTTGCTCTTTCGAAGGTAATCAGCCCACCCCCCGGCCCCCTGACAATCATCCCCGAAGTAGCCACTGAGGGCTCTGCAGACTACTTCAAGGCCACTTTCCCATTCGGAGACGGCATTAACCAACGGTATCAAAGGTGAATACGATTCGCATGTTCAACCCTTTGACCCTCGAGTTTGTTTTATTCGGACCGCTAAGGTAAACATTCCCCTTTCCAGTTTGTTCAGGGTGATCTCTCTCGCCAACTACCTTGACCATTTTGCTTCTGATAGATCACATATGGAAAGTTTCTTTCTCTCTACGAGCATTCCTCGATTCTCAAGTTTTGCTTAGGTCTCATCGTTCGGAGTAGATGACCCGTTGTTTCATTCGCCACCGCCGAAATATCCACAACTCAAGGGACGTCTAGCAACTACGAATAATAATTTGTTTGTGTCTTATGTGGATATGTCCAACCTGGGTTGTGTCACAGATCTGGGTGCATTGTCGGCGCAGTGGAAATCGAAAATATATGGGGAGGTTATGGATTCTAGAGTGTTCTTTCGTTTCTTTGGGCATCATTAATCTTTGACTTGAAATGTTAGTCTGTGGTCGTGGTCCAATGTGGGTTTTGCATCTTTCCCTGTCGTCGCTCATTCGCTTGTTCCTTCGTTCGCGCAACAAGCAGCGTGACACTCTTCGTGAATCAACCTGAATCCCTTTCGTATAATATCATCGCAGTTCGAATTATCGTATAAAAAAATCAGTTTCTCTCCAAAAACCGTCCGACCCAACGTTCCATGAACGGACAACATGCGATGGACGAAATGCGGCTAACGGGCTCGAGCAAAGCTCTTGCGCTGCTGAACGGCTCGAATAATACCGAGAACGGCGATCGGGCTCCTGAAGTCGAGTGTGTTTCGCTTGTCCAGGCTCATCTTTGAAAAACGAGCTGAACGTTAATTTCTTGATATCCTGCAGTCGTCAACTCGCCGAAGAGAGAACACATGCGGACAATACTGTATCACATATCTACGAATCTGGCTTTAAGCACGGGGTGAGCTGCCCAGGCGATTCACGAAAGTCCCACCACTTACCCCAGATTTCACAGAACTTCTCGGACATCAATGTGGTGTGTTTCCTTTGGCTCACAATCTCTCGAATGGCATTTTTATGTACCATTTATTCAGCAAATTGGAACTACTGTGTATCGGTTGCACGCTCTAATTCTCTCCAAGTCGCCATTCCTAGTCCATCTTATGTCAATCTCTCCTTTCAAAGGCATGATCTATATGCCTATAGATCAATATCCTGACGTAACTCTTGAGGTGAGCTTTCGTCCTCGACGCCGCAAACCATAAGGTCAGGTGACAGATGACTGAACCTGTTCGCACTTTTCTACTTTCTATCAGGCTATGGCAATGACACTCGGTTATTTGTATTCGTATCAAGCCAGCAGATCTCTATCGCAAGCAAACGCTCGTGCCGTTCTTGCTAGTGCATGTCTACTGGGTGGACTCGACGATTTATGCGAAAGGGCATATGCCACTTGCAAGGACTCGATTCGGGTGGACACTATTGAAGAATGGCTCGCGTGGATAGACGCACACCCGTCACCCTTAGCCCATTCTCCCAGTGCTTCTGCAGTATCTACCCCTAGATCACCATCGCCCCAGTCGAGTCAAGAGGGACCAGGGCCGTCCATCTATGGTCCCTATGCTCAATTGCTCCGGAATGATGTCTTGGATTTCTTGGTGGTGTCGCTTCCCACCACTTTGTTGACCGAAAATGAATCAAACAAGTCGGAAGCAACCGCTGAAGCCACAGAGGCGCTTCTAAGAATATTCTCGCGCGTTTCCTTTGACAGTTAGTACGGTCCACCTTGATCACAACACACAGCCCCCTCATTAATTTTCACGTTTAACAGTTTTCAAGAGTGCAATGGAGTCGCCAAATTTTGTCATTGGTGAGTCTTGTCTTGTGACGGCCGGAGGTATTGCCGGTTCTCTGTACTGATTGTGTTTCATCTTCTACGCCTATGTCTACGTCTCACAGGCTCGGATCACGATCGTTTTCGGTTTGCAAAGGCAGCGATTGCCAGAAGAAAGCAGTTCGCCGGCCGTGGCGCGGAAGAGTCTGTGGTTTTGGCGGTTGGAGAGGGCAAGGGCAACGTTCACATCACCCGGAAGCTTCGCCGCAAGGCCCTCTGGAAGGTCGCAAAATAGGTAATCATTCCCGTCGTCCTACCTCCTTTACTCCCCCTACCTCGCAAGCTCAAAATGTGACGACACCACCCTGGTCATTCTTTCCGGCTGCCGTGCGCGGGCCCTATTGTTTTTTTTTCTCTCACATGTCCCTGTTTCCCCCTCAATTGCAATACAACCGAAACTTTGTCCAGGTCCAGGTAATATTCTCCTACTCAGGTAATCTGTGCTAGTGCAAAAGTGTGACGCCCACATGACGAGAAGAGCCCACCTTCTTTGATTGACCAGGTCCTCCTCCTCGATGCTAAAGGGGAAGCACTTCCGTATTGATCAACTTTTCAGCGATATGAGTCCTGCGGCGTCAAGCGCTGAGTCGTTGCAGAATGGGTCGGTCTTACGATGACCCTGGCCATTAACCTGGTGCTAGAACTCCACACTTATTTATCGAGAATGTTGCCCTTGATAAACCTTCTCTGCCTCTCACATGTCTTAAAGGCTCAAGGCGGCTGCAATCGAGTCTACTCACTGGTCCCCCCAATTAGTTGGCTCCTTTTTCTCCTCATGTCCCAGCCTGTGTCCGGCTCGCTCCTTTTCCAAGATGGCACTTCCGAACGCGATTTCATTGCCGTCAGTGCACAGAACAGTAGCGTACCCGATTTACATTACGAGTTTCGGACCAGCTCGTCTCAGTACGGGAACGGAACCCAAGTGAATACGACGGTCACAGGCAGGGCGTCGACGTCCATGCACCATAGTAGTAGTAGTGGTAGTAGTATCACCACTGCTATGGTACTCTTCGCAGAGATCGGCTGGGTGTCGAACAAGATGGGGACTGTCAAAGTGTATATCACTCGACCCCCCTTGGAACTTGCCACTGCTTCTCTCTGTCTCCCTGGAGGGAAGATTGGGCAAGCCTATTTCACCTCCTCAAAAAGGAAAGGCCCCTTTTGGGGAAAAACTGACTACTGTTTGGCTTCTTCTACCCCTTTCCCTCTCCCCCCCTTTCCCCCTTTTTCTTTAATTGCAGATCAAGATGCTTCCTCATGAATTGGAACGGAGTCGAAGCCAAATCCCAGTTCACCTGGACGCGCGACAATTCCGCTTATACAGTGAGTCCCAAAAGCCGGTTCCCAATACGAGCCTGCCCATCTTCACTCTCTCGATCTCTCGATCTCCTTATCTTCTTGCCACTTTTAAAAACACCAAACTGTGTGCTGATAGGGGGAACCACTTTTCATTTAGCTGACTGGCCCTAACAGCGACGTGCTAGCTCGGTACGAACGGTGTCAAGAACCAACCCCTCATCATGCCGTGATGCACTTCTATTTCGAAGACCGGCTGACGATGTTGATGGTACTTCTGAGTTTGACACTAAACCGATGGTTAGATGGCCCAAATAGTCCTTTCATCACATCAAGATAGCACGAGCATTATGCTACTATATATATATCTACATAGACCTAGTTCTCGACAATATATAAATATAGCGTTGACCCACCCTTCTTCTCGTCTCCCCGCCCCTCGTCGTCCGCCTCGACCTATTGAGTAGCTGTAACTCGTTGCAAAAGCCTTTCCAGCTGCTCTTCGACAGGAAGGTCTTCAGAGGAATACGCAGAACCTGGAGTGACGTGCCCCATTTGCGAGCCATAGTCTGTGGCGTTTGTGATCTGCCCAATGAGACGCGCAATTTCTTTATTATCGCCATAATATATCTATAAGGTGTCATTTATGGGGTCTCGACCCCAACGGGGAGAAGCATCAAAACGAACCTTCGTCTCAGGTCCTGTTCCGTCCAAACTCGGCTTAGGCATTCCTGTTCGAGAGGTGCTGCGTCCGTATGTCGATCGCACAGACTCGTCCATCCCTGAATATTGAGAATTAAACGACCCTCTCCGGTTGAAATAAATCGACCGGGATTCGTCATCGAATTCATCTCCCGGTGACCGCAACGTGTCCAACACGGACCATACCACCTCTCCATTCTCCAACTCGACCACCTGAAGCGCGCGACCATCTTCCGGGAAACCGGAGTCTGGACCACCATCATGGCCATCAATCGATCGCCTGTGGCTGTTAGAAATTCCGTCATATCTGCCACCCAGGGGGGTCAGCATACGAACAATTTTAGGCAATCCGGCACGACTTACATGATTCCAGCGGATGTGCCTGGACGAGCACTCGATGAATAGAGCGAAGAGGGTATCGGAGGTAGGCCGTCTTCAGATATCCGTCGAGCACCACGAGGCGGAGGGGGCGTTGGGACGCGCTCATGGATAGACTTTCCGGAATATTGAGATTGGACACTCATTGGCCGGCGCTTATTGGAAGCTGACGACATCTTTCTTAGTACACCTCGATAACCCGGAAGAGGTGATGTGGAGGGCGTTGCAGTGCTGGACGGATAGATAATCGTCCGCCGTACCACTCCACTTATGGGATTTCCTCCTTCCCGCGTAGGTCTGAGCCTTGCACTCGCGTCGATCCTCACCCTTGTGCTCGTTTGCCTCGATAAAGATGTGGATGCTTGTCCAATGGCCAATTGACCTTCATCCATCGTCCTCTGACTGGTATCGGATGGTGAATCCGAATGAGTTGCTGTCTTCGCAGCCCTTTCCAAGAGAACATTGATATCTTCCGCATTCAAACCCAAAGTGAGTGCAGTCTCAAGGAGGCGCTTCCTGAGTGCAGCTTCGTCAGGCGTTTGGGCCGTACCACTAGATATAGATGTCACATCCGATTGCGAACTTGCAATAGCAGGCTGTGCACGATTCAATGATGTATTACGGGAAGGGGGAACTACTATGTTTCCCATTGTCATACTCCCGTCTGCATCATTGAGGTGAGATGATGAAGAGGAGGCAGAGGGTTGCACTGAAACGGCAGATCGAGGGGGAGTGCTTTCCTCCTTGCGAGGATTTCCTTTTGATTGGCGGAACCTGGCCACTAGTCCCCTCAAACCAGCAGGTCCGGCGCTGGCTGGAGGAGAAGCAAGGCCTGCGGATAACGGTTTGTTTGGAGTCGTGGGAGGCACAGTTCTTATTTGGGGGGTGGATAATGATTGCGGATCATAGTCCAATACTTGTGATGGTCCGTTCGGTGTTATCTCGTTTGATAGCGAAGAGGAGGATGGCTCTCTTTCATGTCCAGGACCCTGCTGTCCTTTCGTCTTGATGCTACCGCGAAGCCTTCGAAGGCGGTCTCCCAATTTAGAGCCGCTACGACCAAGATCTTGTGTTTGGGTCATTGACAACGAGGCCATTGAGGGGGACGCTAAAGGGATTGCGTCTACGCTCATCGAGGCAGAGACGAGATGGGGGTTAGATATTTTTTGGAGATCGATGCGCTTTGTAGATTTTTTTCGTAACGGCGAAGACTCGGGTACTACGACGGGGCTTTTCAAAGCGACAGTGGCCGCAAGTGCCCGCTTCTCCACTTCGACTTGTAGCTCTTCAACACTGGGTTGGTGCTTTGGCCCCGGAGCAGCTGGAGTTAGATGATCACCAAACAGAGCATCTGTCAGTGCTTTAGTACGGGGGCTTTGCTTAGCTGGAGACGGTGTCTCGAAGCGGGGAGGGGTCGTGGCCGCTGAAGGAACCTCAAATTCCCCAGGTATCTTGACCTCAGAAATGGCTTCCTCAACCGGGCTCATTGGACGTGCTACAATCATTGGAGGCTGTACTACAGTCTCGACTAATTGCGGGTACTGCTCCTCTGGTATGACGTTGGGTCCTGGAGGGGGACTTTGTAACCGCACAATAGTGATAGCATCGATGTGATTCGAGCCGACAGGAGTAGTGTCTGAGGGCGAAGACGCCACTGGTTTCGGCGTTGGACTTCCAACCTAGGAGTTAAGTTAGGACGGGTGGATAAAGCGGCGTTTTGGGATACTCACGAATTCACGCGATTGAACAGATGGCCTCCTCCTTCTTTGAGTGGTACGAATGGCTTCCTCAGCTTCCCTTGCAGCAGCCGCCGAGATCAGTTTTTGTTGAATGGTACCGATATCCTTTTTTGTCAAACCGGTCAGAAGCTGTAAGACATCCTCTTGATCGTCAATCGATTCGGACGCATCGTCTTTGACGTCTGAATACTCCTTCGAGCCAGCGAGCTCCTCGCGACTACGACCATTCTTCTTCGTGTTTGTAAAAGTCGATCCTTTTGATTCTGGATCGAATAACCAATTGGTCACCTCTTTAAACTTCGAATTGGGTTCTTCATCTGACGAATGGTAGCTCGAGCCGATTGATCCTATGGAGCTGCGGGATGAGCTCCCCATAGATGAGTGTAAAAGTGGATTGTATGCAGATGTCGATGAGTTTGATGGAGTGTGTGAAGACGCAGGACGGGGTGAAACTGCACGCTTGACGGTGATATCCTGCGTCTCTTGGTCTAGGTTGTATCCATTGGCTGATGGAGACCGTTGAACCAGGTAGTTTGGAGTACCAACACGACCGATAGGAGGTGATGTTGCTCTTGCACCAGTAGGGGTGCTTGATCTAGCTATGTTGTTGGGGGTCTGAGACCTTATGGGTATAGAGACTGGAGTTCTCATCGGTCGGTGAGTCGTGGGCTGGGGCATGATGATACCCGACGATGTCATGCTTGGTTGAGGTGTCGCATACGTTTGAGTGGCGTCCCAGGACTCAGGGACTGTGAGAGGTACATAGGATTGAAACATATCATCGTGAATCATTGGCGAGTCTGGGAGCGCCGGGCCAGTTATGGAGTGTAAATTGGACTTGTCTCTTGGCATACCCCGCGTCAAATCTACATCTTGGTTTTGTTTGTACGAACTTTGTATCCCTGCGTGCCGACCGAAGCCATCGTTAGTATACGCTTGGACACCGTTCTGAGCCGTCGCAGGGCGTTGGGTGTTGGAGTTAACAGTAGACGATCCGCCTGAGGTCAAAGTGCGACCGTTTTGAGAGACAGCCATAGAGGAGTAGCCGTATCCATTCCCCTGCATTCGGCGTTCATACAATTGCCCTCCTGCACTCAAAGACCGCTCCAGCGTCGCAACCATAGACTCGTCGTGTGCACCCCAATTGGCCATGGGTCCAGCGTTAGCAGTAGCGACTACTGTCGGCGCTGTTGAAGGACGACTATTGGCCTGCTTTTTGCTTTGCGGCACTAAACCTCTGTGCACACGACCGTAGGGAGAGACGGGAGATGTCGCTCGAGGAGTGGTCGAATAGTCTTCTGACTCATGGCCGGACATGTCTCTAGGTGAGATCGGACGGGCCATCCCAGGAACATAGCCAGGCGTTCGAGTGACAGGTACTGGGGCCACAGGAGTTGGAATGCTATGCGGATCATTCCCTACGTGAGAATCCCTTGCACGTTCACTATCGGCTAGAAAGGCGAGGACTGCATTGAGATCAGCAACTGCAATGGGATGGTTAGGGTCATTGAATGCCTAGAAATGACTGCGCGTCAGAAGAGATCGACAGAATCCGCTTGGTTGTGAAAACGCACGGTAGGAGGTCGTCTGGGCGGATATCCACCGCCAAGAGGGACGGAATATGGTGCCAGAATCTTCTCTTCATCCTCATCAGCCTCAGGATCGCTTTCAATCAAAGCGGACATGGCCCGTTCCAGAGCTACCGACATTCTACGAATCTGGGCGACTGTTAACGTGTTTCCATTAGGAAGGCGCGGAGCAGAAGGGAGATTCGATACGCGGGCGGTGGGTGTCTTGTCCTTGTCGCTCAGTTGATGGTTGCCGTTTTCTACTACTGGCGATGATGATGAGCTGGAATTTACTTCTTGAACATCTCTGAGATCACCGGCTTGACTACTATCAGGAGATATCGCAACCGCTTGCATGCTCTCTTGGCTCGTCGAAGCAGAAGAGCTGCTCCGATTTCGATGACTTCTCATCTGGCTTATGTCCCTCAATCTTGAAGCGCCGAATAGATTATTACTATGACGTCTTGAGGAGGAGGAAGATGAGCTGTGAGAGCTTAATGATGCAAAAGGATAGATTGATGTCTCTTGCACTGCGGGAGTTTCGGGAAACGAATTGATGAGACCTGCCGATGAGGGGCCGGATGATTTTGAACTCGAGACACTTTCCGGATATTGCATGTCGACTGATGCATCGACTACTGAAGATGTCGAATTGCCTCTCCGCCGAATGCCTTGTATCGAACTGAGAGCAGCAAACATGATTGCTTCCTCTTCCTCCGTGATTGTTTCCTCTTTGTTACCTTTTGCCCTTTGTTGAGCCAATCGAGACCTTAGTTTACTTTCGGGAACGTTGGCGGCGAGACCAGCTTTGGCAAACTGGCGGGTCAGGCTGAGATTAGGATGAGCGCTCATGGCGTCACAGATGTACGGAGACAAAGAACGCACTCTGGAAATATCACGCTTGTGCGAAACTCCAATCCGGTGGATAGAGCAGGCAATGTTGGGGACCGGTCAAAGGTTGAAGACGTCGACGATGGCGGAGGAATCAACAGATCAACGCCGTCCTCAATCACTTGGGGACGTTTTGTTTCTGATTTCTTGCTGAATAGTGTGTTGGTCGCCGTAAAGGGAAGCCATAATACAGTGTAAGCTCGAACCTCATGGTAAACGCACGGCGGGAGCGTGTGCGAGAACATCCAGGACGTACCGGAATCGATACATATTTGGGTCGAAGGGGGAGATTTTCACTTCCTGGTGGCGTTATGATAAGTTTTAGTTGGGAGTTCCGAAGAAAGTCAGCGCCTAGGGCGACGAAGGTGATAAGATTAATGATTAGGAATAATATTTCTTAGACCGAAAGGTTTTTGGATTCGGTCGTGAAGGATACAGCGAGCTGGCGGGGTTCAAAAGCCTGGAAACTGAGCAGGTGCGGACCACCGCCTCAGTCACACTAGTTCCATGATAGGCAGTTTACTTGTTCAAGAAGGGCACAGCAAAGTATCTATACAAATACTAGTTCGATCAAGCTCCTATGTAGCGTATCTGGATGGTAGTTTCATTAGTAGCCGGCACTCTCTAGCGCCAAATGAATTGCCTCACTTCTTCGTCCATTCCTTTGCCGTCGAGGTGAACTTGGGCTTGTCCGACTTGAGAAGCTTTGAAGAAGATATTTGAGGAAACAGCAGAGAGCAGATTACAGGAATCACGTACTGCAGCAATATCGGCCTCATATGGGTCATCCGGTGAAGGATTGGCGAGCTTGTCATAGACAATATGAAGCACTTTCACACTTACATCAGCAGAGATGCAATGATATTCACAAGAACGTACCCGTTGACAGCGTTATAGTTGGCTTCCACTAGGAGAAGGCAGATTGGTGACAAATTCGTAATGCAACAGTTGAAAGACTTACTTCATCTCTCAGTACAGGTACACATATTTGACCTGTGGACCTTTAGGGACCGCCTAAACGAGCGAGGATGTATTGGCGCACCTTCTTCATTAATACCAGGGTGATAAACTTTCGTTACAAAGGTAAGCTATAGAAGAGATCAGTCTAGTTTAATCTATCGTCTTATATGCTGCTTACAGTCGGCGCTTTGAATGGAAAGTTCTCCGGGAAGACAACCTTCACTTTGAAGTTGCCACCTAGCAATAGGATCAGCCTTCGTGTCTATCAAAGCCACTGGTAGCACCTTTATAAGGGCTGCTGGGCTACAAGTTGTTTAGATCGCATAATCGAGACATCGGATCCAAAGGCACTCACTGGTCCAGCTATTACGATATCCCATTCGAATAAATTTTCTTCTTTAGGGCTTATTGTGATACCCTATGATGAGTATGAGTCGTTTGCTTGTCACCGGGGGTCAAGCACGAAAGCGCCCACCTCAATTGGGGTGTTTGTAAGGTCCCTTGCCTCCTGTGGGCATCGTGAGAGCATTCAAGGCAACGGCAAATGCTCTGTATACCTTCCCAATTCTTCTAAGAGCAGTTCCAGACATTAGGAAAGAATGGGATGCACGAGATTGCTATGGTCGGGTCGAAGTCACGGCAACATGGCATTGTGGCTGGTCAGCGTCTGCTGGGACGACCAAACAATCTCGCTTAGCAAAAATTCTGGCTCAATGGGGAGTATCTACACAACTGTTACCTTCAATCTAGAGCAGCCCTGTCGTTATCATGTCGGTGAAGGTGAAAAGCATAGTACTTCTATGTCATATACTCAAGCCTCCTCTGGGCATTTATATAGACACCGACTGTCAATGCATTTACATGTTCACTACGTTAGTGCATATATGTTCTGTTTATTGGCCCATTAATTGTGGATTTATAGCTTGATTCATATTTAACTCGCACCCAGAGCTCAGAATCTCAGACTCAGCCAGGTCGAAACTTCTAAAACAGTTAGTGGAGAGAGCGATAACCGCAATGGATTCTGGGTCCGAAAAACTAGCAGATTCAAAGAAAAGGAAGAGAGATCCAAGCGCTGCTCCCTCTACAACCACTGACGTTCCATCACCTGGCCCAATTGGCGGAGACCAGTCTGGAGTTGCAGCTTTTCGTTCAGGACAAGCATTAGAGGGGCTTTCCGAGTCTGCAATTCCCCTCGACTTTGCAGCCCTTCCTACCGCTCGAATCTCAAAGTTGCCAACATTCGTCCCAGCTCCTAATGGCTCCCGCTTCTTCCTCACACCAGACGTCCCAGTCAACCGCTCCTTGTTTCGCTACACGCCAGCAGGAGCGTCCGAACCTGGTAAACTCGTTTTACATCGGTCTATCGAAAACGCGCCTGCAACCATCAGAGTCAGTTGGGAAGACCGATCACCACATATTCGTATCTCCCAAGATGCTCTTGCCGTAGAGGGATTCGGTGGCTTCAGGAGCGCTCGATTGAACGTACCTGTCCGAGAAGGCAAATGGTATGTCGAGTTTCACATCGAACGCTCAGAGTCACCCGACGGTCAGTCCAACTTGGGAAAGAATGTGAGACTTGGGTGGGGGAGAAGAGAGGCGTCACTAAATGGACCAGTTGGCCTTGACGGGTACAGTTACGGGATGCGGGACTTGACAGGTGAAGCAGTGACGCTTTCACGTCTGAAACCTTACGGGCGTCCTTTCAAACAGGGAG
>WSTQ01000449.1:0-13011 GCA_019627725.1 Serendipita sp. 401 | reverse complement strand
GGGTAATTCTCGTACGGAAATTGAGTTTGTCGGGCCGCCCGCACTCTATCCATTCGCTCCGGATACAATATCTCCCACAACCAAAACCGAAGCTCGAACAAGGCGACCGTCAGAACGACAAACACCGCACCGACAATGACCGCAAAGAGAAACGGGACATACATCACGGCGAGCGCCAATCGGTCCAACGGGGTCTGTCCCGGCGGCTTGTTCATGATCGCGAGCGCGTGGTACGTCACGTCCTCGACGCATCGTCGAAACGGCGAGTACTCGATCCAGTCTGGCAATGAAGAACTGGGCCCTTCCGTCTTGGACTGTCGCGCAAAGGTATTGTTGTACGCCGGAGAGGCCAGAGCGAAACTGCTCGCCCGAAAATATTGGATCACGTTTTCGAGTTTGATCGTCGTCGGGTTCGGATTCGGATTCGGATTCGGATTCAGTGATGATGATATTGATGACGTCATCCTTGGGTCGAATGTCGATGGCCAAGCGGGTACGACGTGGCACCAGGTCACATACGAGATCAAGAGTGGCAACATCGACTCTCTATCTCCGATCGCGTAATACACTTCTTCCTCCGTCACGTTGAAGTGCTCCCTCGTCGTTCGCAATGGCACAGAAACGATTAACCCTCCAGGGCGTATCGCATCCATTTGAGGGCCATATTCGCTCGATCCCATGAAATCTTCGTCCCACCACAACGGCCACATACCAAATGGGAACGGACGCCGAGCGATTAAAGAATAATTGCCAGCCCCATATGGATATCCGCTCCCAAATGCTCTTGAACCCCGGATTTCCTTTCGTTTTGCGCCGCCGAATGTCCGTCCCTCGAAAGGATGATGGGAATCCTTTGAGATTTGGACAAACTTGCCCCCTCCTTTCCCCCATTGGTCCATGATCCGGGCATCAAAGTCGGCAAATGTAGTTGTCACTCGCACTTGAGGTTTATTGAAGGCATAAGCGGTACCCACAGAGACGAGAAGATTAATCAGCCAGAGGCCGAAGGGGATGTTCGGGGTGAGGACCATTAGGGTTGAGTGCGTCGTAAATAATAGGTGTGAATGATCGTCCATAGGTGTATATATACCTTGAGACGGTACGAGGAAGACGGGATAAGGTGTGTCTGGCACGCAGAGGCGGTGTCGGTTTCGCTTTGGTAGATTGCTCAAGTGACCACGAGCCCGGATCAAAATGTAGCTATTATCGCAGGAGAACGGTATATGCCAGAAATTATGCCAGCGCTCGGTTGTGGCGTTTCATTAGCGGAAGAGAACCGCGAGGGGATGTAAGATCCCTTCTAGCCCTCATGAAGAAAGTCATAGGCCTATGCACGTAGCTCTGTGGTAAGTATATCTCGTCCCATCAAACCACTGATGGTGAAATGCTCACCACTTCTGGCACCGCAGCCGTACGAACAGAGTCTTACTGGCGTACAGGATTGAGGGAAGTCCATGAATAACGGTCTTGTTTAGATATTAACTCCCAATAGTTGAGGAAACTGGTAGTATTTTCGTTGTTGAACAGATGCGGCGAAGTCCAAATCTATGGCTGCGGTTGCGAGTAGGTCCTTGAGCAGAAGAGAAATACAGAGTCACATATGTTGACTAGAGATTACGGATAATGCACGTCGATGGCTCTGACGCTATTGGGAATGGCCCCGAAACCACTATCAAAGCATTGGCTCCAGATATTTTTGTCGCAATCGGATAAATCTTGTCCAGTGAGCAAAGTAGTCTAGCTCCGTTTCCAAGTGAAGGTTACGTGAGGCAAATCCAAGGTCGGTGAAGGCGTCAGGTCGTCCAGGTGTGCTCAACAGGTTTTGGCTGCTGACACCACCCCGCCCAATTGGCTATAACAGCTATAGCTAACCTGTGGTCTCCCAGGCTTCTTAGATGTCTAGGTGCTCAATCTTAGCTACCAGAGGAATTTCCTAATCGGCCAAATTTGAACCTCGAGCCTTACAGCGTACCAGGAACGTAAGACGGCCCGGACGACGCGTTTTTACAATGAAATTGAAGAACCAAGACGAAGAGGAAAGGTAGGTGATAGGTCTCTCCGACCCGCGTACGCGCTGCTGATGTCGTTCTGGTCCATTGCAGCGTCTTGTGTCTCCCCCGTGAGCCTCCGCCAATACCCTATCGAACGTTTCATCACATTCTTATAAGAAACCATTGTCAAGAGAATTAAAAACTCGTGATATGAAGGTAAATGAACCGAGCGTCGACAATCTGGACATTTAGTAGGCAAGGAATGGAGAAAACAGGGTGCAGACACCATTCAGGAGCCTGTAAGCCCAACGGCCAAAACCTGCTCTCCTATTGAGACTCAGTTGTCGATCAGGAAAGTCACCGAATCTATTAACGCCGATGTAACGCACAAGATTGGTCACATCGTGGCCGGTGTTTTGGCTGCAAAAGAAGAGTACATGGTCGGTACCAATGTTCAAAATGTGATCGAACAGAGTGATTGTGCTCATGGAAACCTCCTATGGCTATGATTTTTACAGCTGGATCCACTTTCCAACGCTGCATTCGATATTTTATCGGTCACTCACAAGGCAAGCTTCTCAAAGAACGAAAGGATAGCGATCAAATGGTATCTGGTTTCCCTCAACAACCGGAGAGTGTCCGGCCTTTGTAGAGAACCGCTGAAAGAGGTCGCAGACGGCTCTACCGACATACTATGAATGGAAATATGACGATCTACTCTAATGACAAAGCTCATTCAACGTAATGCCTTAGGAGTGTCACTGTGTTGACTAAAGTGGTAAGGTGCTTCGTTCAGATGGAGATCTTTTGTCTTGGTGTCTGGAAGACTGTCGACATGGACCGAGTTACTACACCACTCTCACTGTTTCTGCTACTGTTAGGTATCGAACCGTTCGTTTGGATCTTATTCAGCTCACCTGCAACCATCGAGGGGCCAATATCAAGACGGCCAACCCTTGACTGCGAACCGGTCGAGAAATGGTATCAGAAACCATGGATTTCCAACTAAAATAGATGAAATTATGTGACCGCGAGGACCGATGGCGAGTTTCCCAAAAAGGATTTCAAACTCCGCTTCAACCGTGCACACCATCACTCTGTGTGGCCAGCGAGTTATCTTTACCTATGGAGATCGAGAGACATGATTCACCAACTGAGAATGGTAACGTAGTGCTACTGACGGTGATAGCACAGCATTGTGAGTGTTGGTGCGGAATAGCAGTGGTCAAGAACTCCCAAAAATTAAAACTCCGCTTCAACCGTGCTCTCTAGAATCTGTTGTTAGCTATGGCTGATGGAGTGTATCAATACTCTCAGGAAACTCCAGAGCACCTTAACAGTTCCAGGTTCACCACTCCGCAGTCAGAGGAAGGACCTAGAGTGTAGAATGAGAGCCGCATATGACCAGTGAGCAATATTCCTCTTTCCACGAATAGCCCTACTCAAAATCTCCTCAGGGTTCTTCTTTCCTTCTCTCTCTTGCCGCTTATTTACACGTTGTCTGACCAAAACGAGGCCGAATTTTGAGAAATTTAACAAACAATTCTAGAAACCCAAACTAACACTAGACAGCGTGACTAAGGGTAGTTTTCGTAGGGAAACTGTCCTTGTCTAGCTGCTCGAATCCGATCCATTCGTTCCGGAAACAGATATTCCCAGACCCAAAGCCGAAGCTCTGAGATCCCCTTTGCCATCCACACGAGGAAGGCAAGCACTGCACAGCCGATAAGGAAGGGTACACTCATCAGCATAATCAAAAATCGGTCCAACGGAGTCCGTCCTGGCGGTTTGTTCATGATCGCGAGTGCGTGATATGTTACATCGTCGACGCATCGTTGAAACGGTGAGTATTCGATCAAGTCTGGAAGTGGCGAACTTGCTCCTTCCGTCTTCGAATGTCGCGCAAACGTGTTGTTATACGCTGGAGAGGCTAAAGCGAAACTGCTCGCCCGAAAATATTGGATCACGTTCTCGAGTTTGACCGTCGAGTTCGATAACGTTGGATTAAACTTGGATGGCCAGGCGGGTACGACATGACACCAGGTCACATACGAGATCAAGAGCGGCAACATCGACTCTCTATCTCCGATCGCGTAATACACTTCTTCCTCCGTCACGTTGAAGTGCTCTCTCGTCGTTCGCAACGGCACGGAAACGATCAATCCTCCAGGTCGTATCGTATCCATATGAGGACCGTATTCGCTAGATCCCATGAAATCTTCGTCCCACCATAATGGCCACGTGCCAAATGGGAACGGACGTCGAGCGACTGTGGAGTGGTTACCCGACCCATACGGATATCCGCTCCCAAATACTCTGGAACCTCGAACCTCTCCTCGTTTTGCGCCTCCGAAGGTTCGTCCTTGAAAGGGATGATCTTTCGAGATTTGGACAAACTTGCCGCCGCCATTCCCCCACTGGTCCATGATGCGGGCGTTAAAGTCAGCCAACGTTGTTGTCACCCTTATTTGGGGTCTACTGAAGGCATATGTGAAACCTGCAGAGGCAAGAAAGTATAATGGCAAGACGCCAAACGAGATATTGGGAAGGAGAATCATCGTTATGAGGGTTTGGTGTGTCGTAAACAGCATTTATGGACCATAGTCCATACCGTATATTTATTCTTTGAGACGGGACAAGGAGGAAGGGATGAGGTATGTCTGGCATATAAGGCGGTGTCGCTTCCGCCTCTGAGGATGGGTCGGATGAGCGCGAGCCATAAGCTAAATCTGACCATTAACCCATAGGAGAACACCATATGTCACGGATTATGCGAACACTTAGCCAGCGTGTTTAAAACCAGAGGAGAAGCATGGATGTCGCAGAATGGGTCTAGGTCGTGAAGGCGGTGATTGATCAATGATAGCCTTAATACGTGTGCATGCGTACTCAAAGGATGCACTTAGGGAATAGTAGGCACGCCGTGATCTTGGTTTGGGAGTCGAAAGCCACCAACAGCAGCTCAAAGGGAATTGTTTCCCTTTTGCTGTTATCGCCAGGTCCCGGATAGTTTCTGTGGGCCCCACGGAACCCTAGAGAATTCTGGGGAATATCAGATGAGTTTACTAATGTAAAGGGATTTGCAGGAGCTTCCGTAGATCACCTGTGAATGTCATCTAATCAATAGCTGGGCTAGGAGAATCGCGGGGTCTTGACCGTATTATACCCGCAGCTCAAACGTACCGCAACAGGGAGGTACCACGTATCACCTGACCTCCGAGGCTGGTAAGTAAAGCAGGTGAGTTGGGATCCCAATCAAGCGGCATCTACTGAAAATGCCTATAGCTTCATGTTGCTTGGAATACTACCACATCTGATGAAGACTTGCCCCTTGGTCGTTCTGCTGCTTTCTCTGGTGGCTTTCGTAGCTCCTGTGCCGATGGACACTTTAGACAGCTGCACCTACCAGTGCATCGTGAAATACTGCACAGAAATGTTCGTATTCTCAGCTGTTTGACATATTTCAACTGCCTAACGTCTCCTAGGAGCCAGCCGCAAACCTGTCTGTGTAACGCCAATGTGCCAACCCATGTGTGGGTGTGCGCCTATAGCGAGTGCAACTACCTTTCCCTCGAGTATTTGACCTGCGATGGTGAGTGGCTTTGGATCCTTCGAGAAGGCGGCTAACAGCTAGGGCGGTCTAGAACCGGTATCAACGAGCGACCCAGGCCCAATATCAACGAGTGATTCAGACTCGATACAAACGAGTATCTCCACTCCCTTGACTACTTCCAGCCAGCCAAGTGACCTTAATCCCGATCACGGACTCACGAAGACACAAACGATTGCCACCGTCCTCGGTACCGTATTTGGTGGTATCTGCGCCTTGGCGGTGATCTGGCGGTGCATCAAATGGTTCTTGCGCTCCTGAGGCTAGGCTAAAAGCAAAATCGTTCTCCTAGGGCCATCGGAAGAAACGTCAAGGAAGGTTTTGCAACTCGTTGTAACCTGTCAACAAGTTATTGCAAGCTACTCTAGCTGGTCATCGCTCTAGAGAAACAAATTTAGCGAAATGCATCATCTAGTATCTGTCGAAGGACAATAAAGGAGAGACAACGTAGTTTAGACGTATCGATAATGTGTGATATATGTAATTCATGTTCATAATCGTTAGGCCTTGAATATTACTAATCTGGTATCCTTGTGCCACTGAGATTAACCTCAGTTGGTGGGATCGGCCGTCTCAAGTCGCAAGTTCTAAGGATTTCAAACTCCGCTTTAATCGTGAGACCAGTCCTTTTAGAGGAGGAACCTCATCGAGACGGTAAGTAAAAGCTGTATGGTTTTCCTATTAGTATGTATATACTTGTAGACGGAACATGGGCGTGTGTCTTTGGCGCGTAGTTACGAAGGACGACGGGATGAATAGCATTGGTCGCCATTCAAATCTTGTCAACTCTTCGGAGTCTGGCTTGTCATAACAGGGAAAAGCCATTCAGACCGTATGCAATAGTTCTATAGATACTGAAATTGTATATAATATACCAGAACAAACGAACCGCATAAGGTAAGTGGTCTGCGGACGGCAAGCTAGGGTCATACCTAACCAGCAGCTGCATAGAAACACCTTGGAGACATCATGGGCTCACATATCTTGGAATCCACCACATTCGACGGGTAATAATGCACATATTGGCGATTCCCCTGCTTTCTCTGGTAACTTTCCTAGTCCCCTCTCTGGCATTGCCGATAGACGCCTGTATCCATCAATTTATCACGAGCTACTGTTTAGCGATGTGGTTCGTATTTTTCGATAGCTCGATACGTCGTCGCAAGCTGACATCCCTTAATAGGGGACAAGACGCTACCTGTCTTTGTAACAGTTTTGTCCCAGTTGAGGTATCAAATGGTATCTACGCTGCTTGCGGCAGCTATCCCCCCACTTATTTGACCTGCGATGGTGGGTAGTTTTAGAGCCGTCAACAGGAGGAGCGGCTAACATCTAGCTTACCGACAGTACCAACAGAGAACACACCAACAGAGAGCACACCAACAGAGAGCACACCAACAGAAAACAATGAAGCATTGGTGGAAACAAGTACCTCCTCTCCCCCTAACACTTCGCGCCAAGCAAGTAGTAACGGCGGTGATGATCCTGGCGGACTCAACCGGACACAAACAATTGCCACAGTTATCGGTACCGTATGTGGGGTTATATCTGCTGTGGTGGTGGTCTGGCAGTGCATGAGACGAAGAAAATTTTAGTGTTCCTGAGATTGGACTGAACGCGAAATCGTCCTCCTGGGTTCGACTTGGCAGAGTTTTGAAGAGAGAACCTAGAAACACTTTTCAACGTGTCAACGAGACGCTGAAAACCGCAACAAGTGGTCATCGTTGTAGGAACACATTCAAGGGAATGGAATCTGTCGAAGCGAGGACGATGAGGGAGAAGGAAGAACTGATATAGACGCATCGATAATGGTCATAGATGTAATTGAGCCGTCAATAATTTTGAAACTTTCAAAAATGTGACAGATGTAGACGTCCCGAGCCAGGATAGGGTGGAATCGGTAAGAGGCCTCCAGACTCGGGGTATTAGCCGTAACCTACACACATTAATAGAGAAAAAAAAGTAAGTAAATGCCTATGGGTGGTCTCGTGAGTTTTGATCCACTTCATGGTTGCCACTCACCCGATGTGCTTATGTTCAGCGTCCGTAACGAGCGCAAGGGAAGCGCTGATTCAATCTAGAGGTGATATTGCAGTTGTAATCGATTTGAAGACGCAAATAAGGGTCAATACACTTTTGCCGAGGCTCCATTTCGGGTTGGATGATTGACGAAATGGGAAAATACGTCCTATTATTCTCACTAACTCTACAACCGGTTGAAATAGAGTCTAATTCTCCCGTGATATGGCTCGAATAGGGCCCAGCATAGCTGTGAGGGAACCTTGACATAAGAACTTGCGTTGGAGACCAGACTACAACAACGCATCAGAATTGAGGATAAACGCGTATTTATATGGCCACATAGGACGAAATTGAACTATTTCCACTGATAAGAACGAAATGAGGGGACAAGGCGAGATTAGAGTACGTAGTGGGTGGCAGCAAACTGAGATTGAGATTCAACCACCTTGAGCCCCAAAATCCTTCCAACAGAAACATAAAGAAACGCTTAACTAAAAATCTGCTACTACCTGCCTGTGGTGCTGAGTGGGCTAATTTTATGACTCGAGACTGACTGCCAAGCAAATATCGCTGCATCGCCCATAACGTAGGCCACCGATCCTAATCAACCAGCAATCATTTGAAATGGTCACAGTATGCCCACATAACTTGAACCATCACCACTATCACGTTCGATGAAAACCTACTCCTTGGTGATACTATTGATGAATCTTCTGCTGGCTTTCGTCGCCCCAGTGCCAATAGACACATTGGATGACTGCGCCCGTCAATGCGTTGTGGAATACTGCTCGCAAATGCTCGTATTTCTTATTTGTTTGGCACATATTTGCTGGCTAACAACACCATAGGGGTGAGGCCTCTACCTGCCTGTGTAATAGGGATGTCCCATCTCAAGTGACGACCTGCGTCACTCTCAACTGCGATTCGGATCCTCTTTGGTGGTTGGATTGCAATGGTGGGGGGATTTGGACTCTGTCGAGAAATAAGCTGACATCCATTTTGTCCGTAGAGGATGATCCAACGACGCCAGTTGATGATCCAACGACGTCGAGTGATGATCCAACAATGGCAATTGACGACCCACCAACGCCGAGTGATGATCCAACAACGCCAAGTGATGATCCAATAATGTCAATTGATGACCCACCAATGCCGAGTGATGATCCAACGACGCCGTGTGATGATTCACCAACAACAAGCGATGACCCAACGACGCCGAGTGATGATCCAACGACACCGAGTGATGCTCCAACGAGCCATCTAGAACCGACATCAACGAGTACCTCTCGTCCTTCTTCCAGTTCGAGCCAACCGGAGGGTAATGGTAATGATCCCGGTGGGTTCAACAAGAAACAAACGATTGCTACTGTCGTTGGAACCGTATTTGGTGGTATCTCTGCCCTGGCGGTGATCGTAGGGTGCATAAAAGGGCTTTCCTAATGTCAGACTGAAAGCGAAATCACCCCTTAAAGTGCTTTGCTAGTCGTCAAGGGGTAACTGGTAGATATGCAATCATGGATCTCAGTTTTGGTGTGTGCGGGACTGTATATGTATTGGACAAAAGCAATGCTGCGAATGTGTAAATATTCTAATACTGAATTTCGGATGGAATGGATTATATCATGTTGTATATACACATATGTACCACTATGTACGTTTCCCTACAAGGCACATGATGGCTGCGGCCGCCACTGTCGGAAGCGCGTTCGATTGTATAGGATCGCTGCTGATGTATAGCGATAACGACATATCTGCATACTCATATAATACTCGTTTGAGCAAGTATCCACAAGGAGAAGGTCGGAAGTAGAAGGACGTTGGGGACGTGGAAGAGACGACCGGACCAGACGATATTGAGTGGCAGCAACACTGAGACGCTAAGGCTCAGATTGTTTTTGAAAAGACCCTTGCAGCAAAAGCGAGAAGGAATTTGTTTGCTGAACACTCGTAAATTGTACTGCTTACCATTACAAAGAGGTGGCCAAACGGGTTTCTTTCCCCCCTTGTCGATGCCCTCATGTTCTAGATAGACCATGGGCTTTTGAGCCCTCGCGGCATAGGTAGTCTCACCGGGTATTAAATGCTCTATGTTCGTGGTGTCAACGTGCCCCAATGCCTTGGTAAGTGTCCGAGGCTGGCACCTAACTGTATCGCTTATATACAAGCAACCAGCATCCCAGTTAGGGTGGCCCCTTGGCAGAATAGTTTAACTAACCTGGACTACCACCACGTTCGATGGAATCCCACATCCTGGTGATTCTTCTGCTTTCTCTGGGGATTTTTCTCGTCCCCTCTCTAGCAGCGCCCGTAGACACCTGTGTCTATGGGTGCATCAGCTCCTATTGCACACAGCTGTTTGTGTTCTACATCCGTTTGATCCTTTGTTACTGACTAACGTCTCCTAGGGGTCAGCCAACCACTTGTCTGTGCAACCGTGATGTCCCGAATGCAGTATACAACTGCGTCTTGATTTATTGTTATCAGGTTCCTCCACAGTTTTTGACCTGCGATAGTGAGTGACTCCGCGGCTTGCGCGTAGATGGGTCGGCTAACGTTATCCAAATGTTCCCCGGACGATCAATCGATAGATCCACCGACGAATAATCCCCAGACGAGCTCTCCTGCACCCGCACCCGTACCGAGCCCAGAACCAGCACCAACGAGCTCTCCAGCACCAGCACCGACACCGACACCAACATCAACGAGCCATCGACCGACATCAACGAGTACATCTGCTTCCCCTGCCACGTCGATCCAAGAGAGCAACTCTAATCCTGATCATGGGCTCACCAAAACACAAACAATTGCTACTGTCCTTGGTACCGTATTTGGTGGTATCTGTGCCCTGGCGGTGATCATAGGGTGGATAAAAGCGCTTTCCTAATGTCAGACTGAAAGCGAAATTATCTTTTCATAATGACTTGCTAGTCGTCTAAGGGTAAGTAATAGATATGCAATCATGAATATCAGTTTTGGGTGTGCATGTTGTATCGAATTGTGTAACTGGGATGTGTTTGGGAGGAGCGATGTAAGGCGTTATAGTATGTACGCATGTGTTATTGATAGACAAAGAATGACGATGCTCCGAAGGTGTAAACACTTCTAGTGCAGGGCTTTGAATAAAATGGATTGCGTCACAGTATATGTACATGATGTATGCAAATGGGATGTCGTCGTGGTACTTTTCCTTGCTCGTTAGCTCGGTCCTCCCAGTGGACAAAGGACAAAGTGGACGGCTGCGCCAGCTCTATTGGAAAGGAAAACCAGCCTCCCACTCCCTACGGCGAGCGCAAGTGTGGGAACATCAGCAGAAGCCCCATCAAAGCGACGAGAATTACAGGGAGGAGCAACATGATATAGACGTACCTGCAGTATTCCTGGCCATGGGACAATTAGTTTCCGACATCGAGAAGTGTATCACGGGTCGAAGTTGGTACCTACACACGCACGCACTGGCCATCGTCAACGGCACATTGCCAAATTTGGTTGAGGATTGTGAACTGATGCGAAAGGGTTCCACTTGGGTATGTAAACGGTGCCCGAGTTGTCTTTGAGGGATTCACGCCCCGGCGAGGGGATGGGGGCGGAGTCTGAAAGAGAGACGGCCTCCACTGACATTCAGGAGATAGCCAGCACTGTCGTATTACGTGGACAAGGAAAGTAAAAGAATTCCTGGATTGGCTAAATGACCAGCCTAGTCGCAATACAGAGACTGGCAAAATCTGTGTTTGCACCGCATGTCAGCTACGAACCAGGATTACGATCAACCAGCATACTTAAGCTGACCGTAGACGGGTATTATTTGGACTGTTACGGCTGATGAAGGCCCATGTCTTGGTAATTCTTCTGCTCTCTTGGGAGACTTTCGCAGCTCTACTGCCAATAGACGACTGTGGCCGTCAATGCATCGTAGAATACTGTTCAGGCTTGTCCGTATATCCTATTCGCTCGATATATTTGCACACCTAACGTCTCCTAGGGGCCAGTCAGAGAGTTGTCTGTGTAGCAGCGTGGTCCCACCTGAAGTATCAAGCCAGAGCTATACTATCTGTGGCTATTACCTTCCCGAGTATATGAATTGCAGTGGTAGGTGGCCTTGGACCCGTTACGAGACCTGCTAACGTCTAGTCTACGAATAGGGAGCAATGAAGAACTAATATCAATAAGTGCTTCCAGCCTCCCTACGCCTTTAAGCCAACCAGGTAGCGATGCGAGTGATCCAGGTGGACTCAACAAGACCCAAATGGTTGCCGCTATCGTTGGTACCGTATTTGGCGGCACAACCCTTCTGTTGTCATTATATGCATGCCTTAAAAGAAGACGCTAGTTGTCTTGAGGTCGATTACCTCACTGTTGGACGTGCTAGATATGTATATGTATGTAGAGGGAGTTTGATCGGATATTATATTGTGTCCGTCCTGCGAGATCCCCTCCATGCTATCGGCCAATATTGGTGTATGATGGTATCCACATATAATTGTGACTGTGTAACGTTTATTTCAACAGGCATCATCGATATGAAGGAGATAATTGAAGGTGTATGTGAGAGACGACAATATTATTGAGCCTTGAAGCCCTGAGGGATTGTAAATAGAGCCACTGGTTGGAAATGTCCCGCCTTCATGCCGAACTTGACACAATACCGTGGCATTGCCTGAGACTGGTAGGGGCTCGTGCACCAATCGACGTAAAGCGAGATGAGACTTCCAAGCGACCAGCATCCCACCTAGATTGCTCTTGTAACTTGACTACCCCCGAGCTCGATGAGGAAGACTCATACCTTGGTGATTCTAATGCACTGTCTGGGGGCTTTCATGGCTCCAGTGCCGATAGAAAACTGCAGTCACGAGTGTATTGTGCCATACTGCAAGCACTTGTTCGTAATTTTGCCAGTTCTATGACTTCCTCCTGTCTGGCTAACGTCTCCCAAGGGGACTCTCCAACACCTGCCTATGTAACGAATATGTCCCGAGTGAAGTGGCCAACTGTATCTCTTCTTACTGCAAACTGTATCCCCAGAGTATTTGAACTGCGATAGTGAGTGGCCTTGAGCCCATAGAGAAGTTGGGTGACGTCTGGTTTATAGAGCTACCGCTGAGCAATCCATTATCGACGAGCGAACCAGGGCCAGTATCAACAATCTTCCCAGAAGAGAAACCGAAGTGTGGTCCAGAGCTGCAAACGGTGAGCCATCAAAGCACAAAGACAACGAGCTATCGATCAACAAAAACGACGAGCCGTCAAAGCACGAAGACAACAACCCACCAAAGCACGAAACCGACGAATCACCAAAGCACAAAGACAACGAGCCATCGAAGCACAACGAGACCAACGAGCCACCGAACCACGAAACCTGCGACAAGCCAAACGAAGACTACGAGTCATCGA
>WSTQ01000447.1:0-13056 GCA_019627725.1 Serendipita sp. 401 | reverse complement strand
TTGCAAGCTGAAGACTTATCCGTTTCCTCGCCCCCGCAATGTCGACCCTTTCCAATCGTAGCTTCTTCTGCTCCTCTCTCGTATCTATGAACCTGGAGCATACCACGAATACATAATGCCCGTATTGAAGATTACCTCTACCGAATTCACATCTAGTGACCTTGTAGTCAGGCCCATCTTCCCTGCTTCGGAGTGTGGCCTGACCTTGTCAAACGTTTATTGTTTCCCGAATGATTAGAAAATGTCTTTATGTATGTGCGCCGAGGTGAGTCAAATTCATAAAATCCCCGTTCCTCGGTTCTCTCAACCACAGCCGGTGCCAGCATATGGCCCAAGTTACAATTCGAGTCAATAGAATGCCCTTCCCCCTTTCTCTCTCCAACACATCGTCTGACTATTTATTGCCAGGCTCACAAAGTGTACAGGTAGCACAAAGCAAGGTCCTGCCACCATATCAACTCACTTTATCCCTCAGGGCCGACCTATTGAACGGGTTTCTTTCGAGGAGTATCGCTATTCTACTATGGGAACTTCTCAAGTATATTGGGGCACACCTGAAGCTGACGATGACTTTGTTCATTATGACGGTCACTTCGTGTGATGGCCACTCGGATAGTCCTATTTGGTTCCAAAGGTCAGAGTTGGCAAGTGGATCATATCTATCAGATATGAACCGCCTGATTCTAGTTATCGATGGGAGGCTGACTTTCTGGCTTTAGCGATCGGCTGGTTCATCATCAACGAGGCCATAATAATGGTAGAAATACTCGCCTCGGATGCGTCGCAGCTGCTCATACGTCGTATCTTCCCCCCACTCTCTCACGACTGCGGTTTAGCTATCAGGCTCGATGGAGTGCACGAAGTTGGCAAAACACAGTAGGTACTACATTCATGGTGATGATATTACTCTTCAGGTAGCTATCCACTCCTAAACTGGAACTATTTTTGCTTTCATTGTCCCTGACTTACATGAACTTTGTAGATTGGCAAAACTCTGTTGAAAGTTAATCGACATTTCATCACCAAAGAGTCAGACAAACTCGATAAAATTCCTGACCGTCTAGGTCAGGTCTTCAGAACGGAGTTTTCATTTAAACAAAGCAAACGCTTTAAGGCACCTCCCTGTCAAACTGAGCTTCTTTATCATACGCCATGGCCGCCGTACGACAGACCGTTTTCTCGCTTCATGATAAGAGACTGAGCGACTTTCGACCTTCGCCCATTTCGACTTTTCTGGATTGAGCGACCATTTTAAATTTTGAAGCTCCCCCCATTTTTCATGTCTCCTTCGTATATCTTTGTACTAGCGCCTTCGTGATGGCCTCTACTCAACGCAATCAGTCATCGTGAGAAGCCCTCGTCCAAACAAACGAGGTACTGCATCACAAGGAGTTGTACAGGAGGAAGAGGAGGAGGAGGAATTGCCTTCTCTGGATATGCGTATTGCAGAGCAGGAGCAGCAACACCCAAGCTGTGAGTGTCTCTGAAAAGTGTTGACGAACAAAAGTGACATGCCACAGCAGAGCCGGGGAGGATCACATACCCCGCGGATCTTCTTCCGGGCTTTGACCACAATCTTTTCTCCTCTCCACGTGATATCGTTGCGATCCAACAACCAGTTCTTGACCAAGATGACCGTCCAGTTAAGCCATGGAACTTGGAGAACGTGCTACTTCTCAATACGCCAGTTATTGCTAAGGTCATCCTTTGTAGCTGGATCATTGGAAATAAAGCAGTGAGTTCTTGGCTTCCTCTTCTCCAATTATCACGTTGACACTTGCCATTTGCCAAGGTATGCCAAGCAGTAGCAACAAAGATTGAAGTTGTTCATCGTGATGGACCTCCAACATACTATGTGCCGGTTGACACGCAAGTTACAGAGGACATTACTGCCGACCCCTTCGCTTCGAGTGCCATCGACTCCAACAGTGCAGGGCCTTCCACTTCAACGACGGGGCTGCGTCTGGTGCAGGTTCATTGATAAACATCGACACCAACATGTCCGGAAAGCGCTCTAAAATAGAGGGACAAGAAGACTCCAAGGTGCTCAAAGCACCTTGCATCACGGAACCTAGGGTACCGAATCAGGACACGTCGGAAAAGGGGAAAGGAAAGGGGAAGAAAGTGGACGCCCCCTCTAAGGGGAAGGGAAAAGAGGGGGAAGAATGAACTGGTGAGTATGTAAAGGCATGGTGATATGGATCTCTTTGGCTCATCACTTTCCACCTAGGGCCAACGCACAATGGATCTGGTTAAAGCAATCTATAGAAATTGTGATTAGGCTCTCCCTATGATACATGCCTAATTCCAATAGATTTTCTGGTTTATTTACTCGACTACGTGATCTGCTTGGTCAGGTTTTGCCCGGAGGGCCTTTTGAATGTTTAATTCATCTCAGGGTGATGGCGAAGAGCCTTATGGAAGTGATTACGACCTATAATGCTGACTGGAGACCGCATCGAGGGTTGGTCGGTATTCTTTTCACTCTTCTATACAGAGTGAGTGACACTTGTACTATCGATCTGTTGCTCATAGTAATTTAGCGATCCGCTGGGGGCTCGGACACCTCATCTCACGGACCGAGAACAAATCGAGCTCTTGCGGATTGCTTATAAGTATGGTATGAAGGGTATCGTAGATCCTCGTAGCAAACATTGGACCTGATCGTTTGAGGAGGAACGACCCAACGTGCACGAACACCCTGCTGGGAAGCTGTACATTGGACTGTAAGGCGTTGCTACTGTCCTCTGCGGCTGAGTGAGGAGAGCGTCAAGGTTTCCGGTCCAAAGTTGAATGTATCCGATGTGAATTGTGGCTCTGTGGCACTAATTGTAGAAGTATCAAAGGATTCTTCATATCAGCCTCTCGCGGACGATTGTTCGACGGTCAGTGTCGAGAGTGAGCGTCACCAGTGTTTGGCTGTTATGTTGTTTGTCCGCGGCGAAGGTTAAATCGACTTCAAATTACTTGCACCCACTCGTCCATTCCCTTTGGAATTTGGCTAATGTTCCGCAACCTTTTGGGTATCGACGCGTACTGTCGGCTGCCATCGTTACTCGGCGTGTGGTGTCCAGCAAGTTGATCCTCCACCACCATCGTGAACCAAGAGAGCCGTACGATCAGTCAAGCTCACCGCCTTTCCAAATCATCATCCTAGTGAGGATTCAATAGGTATCGAACTCTTCAAGGCCAAAGGGATCCTTTAGGTTGAGTTGTCGAAAGTGCGCCTCCGCAGACCAACTATGCCAGCGGTGACCAGAGCAGTCAACGGTTCAGAACAGCACTGCAACACTCTGATTGAAGCAGTTTCCAATCGTGTAGTTTTATCCGTCCCTCGCCTCTGCCATTTCTACCCTTCTCGATCGTTGTGCAGCCTTGATGCACTTCTCCCATATCTCGGAACCTGGAGCACATCACGAGCGCGTGTGGTGATCGTCTTGCAAATCACCGCGCTCAAACTCACATCCACCGCCAACTGTAAACAAGTTCAGCCTATTGTACAAATCTTCGGGGCGTGGTGCATTGCATCTGACCTTGTCAGAAAACTTACCAAATAATTTGATGGAGACCTTGTGTATTTATGCTGAGGTGGGTCAAAGTCGTGACATCTCTGATTCTCCATCCTGTCAACCACAGTCTATGGTCGATCAATAGACCGTCCCCTTCCCAACACCTTCTACTCCCCCATTTCCAGGCTCACCGAAATCTATAGGTAATACGATGCGATTTCCCGCTGTCTTATTGGCTCGTTTTGCCTTTAAGGTACCAGATCGACCCAGTCCACAAATCCAACACACTTGCTTCAAAAGACATCCCTGCTCTGCCACAAGGGTCTCTCAATTACATCGGAATACCTTTGAAGTTGATTACAATAGAGGAGATTGAAGGCTCTCTCTACGGTGATTCACGTAATGGTGCATGGTTTATCATCGATTAGGCCGGAGTAATGGTAGAGATACCCATATTAGACTTCCGATTTACTGATTTATCTCATTTAACTCTCTCTCTCTCAAGGCCATAGTTAAGCTTCCAGTTCCCGATGGAGAGCACAAAGTTGGTAGTGCACATCAAGGACTACATTCGCAACAGTGGAATCAATTTCAAGATAGCTGCAAAATCCTAAACTGGCCCCATTTTCGCCTTTGTCGTCGCTGGCTTACATGAACTCTCTAGATCGGCAAACCGCCACTGAAATGCCATTCATGATTTATTACCAACGAGTCAAAATAGCTCGAGGGAGTGTTTGATTCCCTTCAGTATGACGGTGACGAGCCCTACGCCAGCGATGTATCTGACTGAAGGCTGCATTGAGGGAGGATTAGTATTTTTCTCACTCTTCTAGGAGTAATCAACAACTGTACTACCAGTTTTCAATTTATGCCACGTCATTCACAGGGATTTAGTGATCCGCTGTGAAGTCGAAAGCCTCACCTTACGAACCCAGAGCAAATTGAATACTTTAGGCTTGATTAAAAGTATGATATGGATGGAATCACTGTCATACGACCCCTGAATTGGTGAATCTTGCCGTCGCCGTCGATACCATCGACACACCAGCCTTAGGGAAAGCGCGGTTGAAGAGCTGATGAAGACGAAACCGCTACCATCTCCCGGAGGGACGTATATCATCGAACTTGAGGCCACGTTCGTAGTCCTAATGGCCGCATATGACCAGGTCGAACGAAACGCCATTTCCCGATCCCGTTGGTGTGCACTGAATACTATTTCAGGCTTCCCAGGCCGGCCATTTGCAATCTGTGTGGTGTAAAGCCCAATTTACAGAACGAAAATTGGTCGTATCTGATATATGGCTCCTCTGGAAGAAGGTCTCCGAGCGAACGTGAAGCGGTCTGTCACCTCTATGGGGACAGTGTACAGGTTTGGCACTCCATTTTGAGCTATATAGTAATCCAGTAGATCCAACGTATCCAAACCGTCCTGACCAGACTCTTCGTTGAACTATCTTTGGTCACCGTCCTTCCTCTTTCTACCTTTCTCGAACTCCCCCATTTTACTTGCAATATACCGTCCCCATTTACTACCCCCCAAAGCTTCCATGACAATCAGACTCAGACGAGAGCGGCTGGAAATATTTATGGACAGAGAGCACGGATTCCAAATCATAGTACGCAGCATAAATTTACAATGACATTCCTCTAGCTGTTATGTGGTGTCAGAGGGAGACTGCCTCTTCAACGTGATTTAATCAAGGGATTATACATAGTTTGCAGATGGCATGTTACCTATTTGCGACACTTGGTCCAGGAGGTACCACAATGAAAACGAGTGAGGTCTATTCGTGTTGCACTCAGGGAAATAGTTTTTGGGATGATAAGAACGTGAGAGTGCTGTAATCCATAACGATTATGGGGAGGAACCCAATAGAGTAGCTTTTTTGAAGAAGATACCCATCCGTCCTCCGATAAGGAAAGATTTTGAAAGTCCAAATATGTGAAAGGGGGCTCAGAAGCCTTTGATTTAAGACATATGAGTGAAAGTAACGATATAAAGGGAATGTACCCACTAAGAGACGAGGGCGAGTTGATGTACGGGGCAGACGACGGTGTCTGAGCGATGAAGTAGGATTTAAGGCAATTTGTACTGATGAGGGGATTTCAGTGGTGGCCTGCGATGGACTTTGCAGGGGTTGGCTTGTCCGAGCATCCCACAAACGGATCGTCTTATCCTTTGAGCCAGATGCGATCCAACAACCATCTGGGGAGAATGCTACTGACGTAACCGCACAACTGTGGCCTCGAAATGGCTTTGAACGGATCATTTTATCATCCGACAGCCAAAAGTTATCGATCTGGAAATCAAATAGGGCCAGATGATTACTGTTGCCTTCGAGTAGCTTGCCAGTGTCAGCATCCCACAGGTGGATTGTGCTGTCCTCTGAGCCAGATACAATCCGACGACCATCTGGAGAGAATGCCACCGACGTAACCGCATCACTGTGGCTTTGAAATGGCTCTAGCTCGTCTATTTCGTCACGTACCAGAGATGAGACCAGACGATTACTGAATATTTTGAGTGGCCTGCCAGTGTCAGCATCCCACAGACAGATTGTCTTGTCTCTCGAGCCAGATGCGATTCGAAGACCATCTGGGGAGAACACAACAGATAAAACAGAGCTACTGTGGCCCCGAAATGGCACTCCCAGTGCCTGGCCTGCTTCAGCATTCCACATCCGAATTGTGTTATCCTCTGAGCCAGATGCTATCCGGTGACCATCTGGGGAGAATGCGATGGACCAAACAACACCACTGTGGCCTCGAAATGGCTCACCTAGGGAGTTACCGGTGTCAGCATCCCAAAGACGGATTGTGCTGTCCATTGAGCCAGATGCAATCCAACGACCATCTGAGGAGAATGCCACAGAGCAAACAGCACGACTGTGGCCTCGACATGGCCCTCCCAGTGGCTTACCCGTGTCAACATCCCACAGACGGACTGTGCTATCACTTGAGCCAGATGCGATCTGATGACCGTCGGAGGAGAATGCCACAGATAAAACGGTGCTACTGTGACCTTGGAATGGCGCTCCCAACGACTGGCCTGTTTCAGCGTCCCACAGCTGGATCATGTGTTCTGTTGAGCCACATGCAATCCGACGACCATCTGGAGAGAATGCCACCGATGTAACTGCATCACTGTGGCCTTGAAATGACTCTCCCAGTGGATCGCCTGTTTCAGCATCCCACAACCGTATCGTCTTGTCTGTTGAGCCAGATGCGATATGAGAACCATCTGGAGAGAAAGCCACAGACCAAATAGCACCACTGTGGCCTTGAAATGGCTCTCCCAGGGGTTGGCCTGCTTCAGCATCCCACAGCCGAATCGTGTTGTCCATTGAGCCAGATGCTATCCGGTGCCCGTCCGGGGAGAATACCACGGACCAAACAGTGCCACTATGGCCTCGAAGTGGTTCTCCTAGTGGCTGCCCTGTTTCAGCATCCCACAACTGAACCGTGTTACCCGTTGTGCCAGATGCAATCCGATGACCATCTGGGGAGAATGCTACGGATCTAACAGCATGGCTGTGGCACCAAAATGGCCCTCCCAGTGGGTGGCCTATTTCAGTATCCCATAGCCGGATCGTGCAGTCCGTTGAGCCAGATGCAATCCAACGACCATCTGGAGAGAATG
This sequence comes from Serendipita sp. 401, assembly GCA_019627725.1. Taxonomy (NCBI): domain Eukaryota; kingdom Fungi; phylum Basidiomycota; class Agaricomycetes; order Sebacinales; family Serendipitaceae; genus Serendipita; species Serendipita sp. 401. The sequence continues at coordinate 5,907 of WSTQ01000447.1, read as the reverse complement.
CCACAGACAAAACAGCGTCAAGGTGGCCCTCAAACGGCTTTTCCAGTGGCTTGCATGTGTCAGCATCCCACAATCGTATCGTCTTGTCTGTTGAGCCAGATGCGATATGAGAACCATCTGGAGAGAATGCCACAGACAAAACAGCACCACTGTGACCTCGAAACGACGACCCCAGTGGCTGTTCTATCTCAACATCCCTTAGCCAGGACGAATTGTGCCAGCGGTCAGGTGCAATCTGATGGCTCCTTACGGACAATGGCAGAGGATGAGCATCATTGCTGTGGTCTCCCAGTGGTTGACCTGTTTCGACTTTCCACACCACGGTAGTCTTGTCCCTTGAGCCAGATGCGATCCGCTGACCATCTGGAGAGAATGCTATAGACAAAACAGCCTCACTGTGGCCTCGAAATGGCTCCCCCAGTGGCTGGCCCGTTTCGGCATCCCACAGCCGAATCGTGTTGTCTGTTGAACCAGATGCAATCTGACGACCATCCGGGGAGAATGCCACACATGTAACTGTGGAACTGTGGCCTAGCCACTCCTGTGGTGGCTTTGGCCAATTTTCCGGACAACCGAGAGATACTGAGATCGTGTTTGGAAACATGGATTCAGCCAATTGCCGAATATATGACTGTTTTGGTGCGAATGCCACAGCAGAAACATAAATATGGGGTGTACTTTCGGAGATTGGCGTTGAAAATCCGATCATGAATCGCCTAATATCATTTATGATCCCCCTTAATTTTTCCCCCTTTCCGACATGGTTAGTACTAGACAGGCCCTCTGAACTACCGAACCCACCAAAACATGCCGCTCAATATCTTGCAAATCCATTATTGCCATTGTTATCTTCCCCAGAACGCTTGTGACCTCCATCCAAAACAGCGAATTTTCATTTTCAACGATCTGAAGAATAGCTGACTCCACCTCAGGATCATGAGATGAGGTTTCGCTGTTTAAAACGTGATCTGGCCAGTAGACGCACGCATACTGAAGCTCCTTGGATATATACTCCGATATTCTCTCCTTCAGGTCGAGTACGCCTCTATTGAGCACAAACGATGACTCTAACCGACAAATGTTGAATTGTAGCTGCAGCTTCATGGTTTCCAGGCATCCTTTTGCCATCATTCTGTGTGCATTTGCCATGTCGATGTGAAAATGGCCGGCCACTGTTTTATTCTCGAGGAACTCGCGGAAGGTAGGATGTAGAATAATGATAGTCCCATCGTTTCTAATGTTTAAGACACTCGACAGGAATCCAACAAGTCGCTTTGTATTTTTTATTCCAAGGAGACCATCAATGGTCGATGTTGTGAGAGGGATAGTAGCGACCAGAATAGCATTGAGCACGTTGACGAGTAGTTCTTGGTTTCTTGATGCAATTGTTTGTTCGATTTGGTCATTCTTGTACGCCTTGGTGAGAATTGTCGAGTATAAGCTATTGATGTCACGGAGTGGATTCTGCGTGGGATCTAATAGCTCGCGTAAGGTCGCCTGGGGGTCTGCGGCATCGTGGACGACCTTACAGGCCGTACTCGCCAAGATGAAGAGACAACTGACTCTTCTGGCAAGTAGGTCAACCTCTTCCTTCGTCAGCTCAGAGGCTTGAATGAGACTCCTCATCCTGTCCTTCACAAACATTGCGATATCGTCTCGATTGGATTTGACCTCGATGTCGTGTAGGCTTTCGGTATTTGATCGATATAGATCAAGCAGCTGAGCGATATCACGCTCAGGTCGACTCGTGATCAATATCTTCAACCGAGGCACCTGGGGAAGGGAGGAGAGAAGATTGCGAACGAGGGTACCTCGATCCCGCTCGTTGCATTCATCGAGTGCATCGATGACAAGAATAAGAGCGACATCTTTCATTGGTTCAATCATGAGCTTCTGCAGTTTCTCTTCGAATGGACAAACGCTGAGTATCGGTCCGATTTTTTTGATACCATCCGTCATTGGCGAGCGTAGCTGAGGTTGATTGTTTGCCAGTTGAGCAGCAATGGTATCACAAAACCCTTGCTTGTTCGTGGCCTCGGGACGATTTTTGTCGAAGAAGAAACAGCCTCCCAGACGTCCCCGAGATTTCCACTCGGTTGACAATTGTTTTGCGATAGTCGACTTTCCAGCGCCAGCTACATCTGTAAGCCAGCACAGTTGGGATGCACTCGGGTCATCGGCCCATTGTCGAATAGGATCCAGGACTGCGATGCGAGTGCCGTCCAAGCAGGTGGTATGATCGTCCCCAGTGGCACTCAGGAGCGGTACTAGTTTGTTGATGTGGCTATCGTCGTCTATGCAAGTCGTTTCAGTTATCAGGTGCGCCAGGTAGTCTATGATTTACCTATAGCACCCACCGAGATCTCGACCCGGTTTACACCCATTTCGACCTGGTTCACGCCTTTTTCGACTCGGTTCATGTCCTTTTCGATTTTATTCACATCCTTTTCGACCCGGTGCGCTATTTCGTGTGTCTGAACAGAGATTTCCCGCTGAGAAATATCAGATAGCATACATGTTCGACTAGATAAGATACGGACCATGAAATCTTTCCACAAAATTTCCATGTCTCGATTTAATTCTACTATCTCCTCCTTGTCCATCCGGTGTCGCCAGTGTCTCTCAAGCCATCCAAAATCGGCAGAGCGATGTACTCTTGCAAGGATACCATCTAGATTCCTAAAAAGTCGACAAGTCGGTAATTTGACGTAGGAAGAAGGGATGGCCCCTACTGCTCATATCTATTAACTGCTCGCAGGAGGGTTGTCGAGTGAGGGATCGGACAACGAGACAAATCGTCTCGAATACCCTCGATTTGGATTGATAGGTGTTTACCAAGAGTGGCCCAGTCCTCCTTGTTCGTCTTCACACCCTAATGTTGGCCTAAGTCCTATAATCCTACATTACAACATATTCCTAGTGCTTACTCGAATGGTCTCCAAGATTGTAATCACTATTCCAACTGCACCCTTCAGTGGAGCCAAGACCGGAACGACTTCAGCTGCGTCCTTGACGACCTTTGCACCTAGCAGCGCAGCGTCTATGATCTCCAGATGGCGATTACGAGGTTTAGTGGTCATATTAGACCACCTTGACTACACGTATCAAATGAACTTGATCGTTTGAAGGCGTGCTGGCAGGTTGCAAGGTATTGCCGCTCTCCTATCTTCCTTGCGCGACTGGGATGGAGTCCAAGGTGTACAGCCTTAGAGAGACCCAAATCGAGGACAAAGCCGGATGTGCAGTTATGTATTCGATTTTTATTACGGTTGTTCGGGACTTGTAGAAGAGTTAATTAAAGGATCACCTACAAGCCTTCGAGACTTATAGAGGGTTCTAGATCAGAGGGAGGTCCCGCTTCGAAGAAAGTAGGATATAAGGTCTGGCAAGTATTTGGGAAGCATAAAGAATCCGGCTTCTTTTCCCAAGTTTATTCGCCTTGATCATCCGCAAGTGATTCTGAAATTATTGAATGGCTGACTAGCACACCATTTTCGTCCAACCAAGACAATATCTCAAGCACCAGTCCCATAGACCCTGGTTTCTACCACGACTATCGATGCCTCCTGAGCTATCATGAACAAACCCAAGAAATCCAAATTCTTTGGTGGTCGCTCGGTTATAACTGCACTCTCCAATTTGGGCCTTACACCAGCTACGCTGACCCATGCAAGGTCCATACCGCAGGGCGAATCCCCAAGTCCTCACCCAGTTGATCGCCTGGATTTTATACTCGATGTTTCTATCGCAAGTTTCAAGACACTTCAAGAGGTAGCGGAGATGATCCCGACTGCGGGCGGACCACTGAAGGCAAGCTGCGGCATCATGATCATGGTGTTGCAGCTCATTAAAGTACACATTTCAATTATTCGATCTTATTTGGACTTATCTTCACTATAGCGAACCAAAGAGAACCGGGAGCGGTGGGAGAAACTAGCGAATCTCCTAAGGGAGAAAAACGAAATGATCATCGCTCTTCTCGATTTTTACTCAAAGGCTCCAGAACAGTATCCAAGCGCAGAGAGGCAATTTAACGAGTATCAACGGTAAGCCGCAGAAGATACCCCCAAAGGATACCTATGAAGGCCGCTCATACTAAGTCAAAGAGTGCTGAATTATATCGTGGTGGACATTAAGAAGAAAACTCAGAGAAAATCAGAAGCGTCACAAGGCCTCGAACCATACTGGTCAAAGATGCAGTCAATGGGACGCGAGGCGACATTGGCGGATATCAACGCGGAAAAGATTGCGTCATACCGAGAGCAACTGCAGAGCGTAACCTTTGGCGTGATAGTGAGTAGGGCCTACAGATAAACCGCGTATGCCCATCATATGCCGACAGGGAAAGCCGGTGGTCCATCAAGCATTGACGATGACGGAAACGAGCGTGCTTGTGAACAATATAGATGCGAACGTGAAGGCGATGATGAAGGGGAAATCTAGTGTGAAAGGTAAGTAAGCTATGATGACTCTTGCCGAGTGCTCACAGGCATACAGCCCCGACCGCAATCCTGAAACCTCGACCCCGAAGAGTAAGAGACTTTGTCGGTCGACGTGATATTCTAGAGGCAATGTGCAAGACTCATTTCAGCGATGAGGAAACGCCGTCGTCCGATGACGGTCCTATCATTACGGTTCTTACCGGCATGGGAGGATCGGGGAAAACCCAAATTGCGGTGAAATTCGCGTCTCTATTCGAAGAAAGGTGCGTTATCTCTCACAAAATCTTTGAAAGTTGTGATTGACATAGTATCTAGGTATCCCAGTGTCCCAGTCTTTTTCCTCGATGCATCGTCGGAAACTTCTTTAAATGCTGACTTGGACGCTCTTGTTCACTCTCAAACCGACAAATGCGATAATGCTCTGACGTGGTTGGCGAACGGAATCACGAATTGGCTGCTAATCATGAACAATGCCGATGACCCATCGCTCCAATTCTCCAAGTTTATCCCTCCATCGGGGCACGGTCATGTCGTTATCACTACACAAAATACAACTCACGAAATACTTGCTCCGAAAACCTCTTATGTTGTGGACGTATTGCCGGTAGAGGATTCGATTAGTTTGCTACTTGCTTCCTCGTGCAGCGAGGACAATGAACAGAATCGATCATCTGCACGGGACATTGCGGAGGAACTGGGGAAACTTCCCTTCGCTCTCGCTCACGCAGCGGCATACATCCTCGTCAACAACTGTCTTGACACATTCCTAGCTACTTATGGCGCGAGGCGAGAGAAGTTGCTGGAAAGCATGCCGGATCTCCAGCAAAACTATCCACATTCAGTAGAACGCACGATCGAGATGTCGTTCCAATGCTTATCTCCTCGAGTACAGCAGATGATGCAGTTGTTTTCCCATATGGACGCTCGATCGATTCCTCAATGCATCATTGAGAGAGCGGCGGAACGAAGATTCCTCCATATTCCACAGCGGACTCAGCAGACTCAGCTTCCACCACACCCTGATACAGTCATCCAGGCCAACACCCTCCAAGGCATATTTTGCCCAAGCGGAGGGTGGGAAGCCATCGCATTTGATGAGATGATTGGAGAATGTCTGAAATATTCCTTGCTCCAATTCTCTACCGCGGACGGAGAGAAGTTCTACTCGATGCACCCGCTTGTGCAGAAGTACCTGCAATCAACTTCGAGCTCTGTCCGTGGGCATTCTCCTGACCGACTCATCGTGCGTCTGCTCGCGTCCGCTACCACCCTTGGTAGCCGGTATGAGTTCATTTTAGTCAATCGATTGTTGGGAGCACATATTCGATTGATTCGGCTGGAGGGAGTTACGGAAGCAGGAGATCACTCTGGCTTTGGAGACATCCTCACCGAACTGGGAGATGAGCTATCAATGGCTCATATGGAGCAATATGTCGAGAAGCTGAGATCTTCAAACGGTCAGGAT
>WSTQ01000445.1:0-13082 GCA_019627725.1 Serendipita sp. 401 | reverse complement strand
GTGTATTGTCCCGGGATTATAATGCTTTTGGACCATGAAGTATTGGATGAATCATGACCGTCGGTTTCCAATAGCACTCGTGGCACCGACTTTCCTGAAACATCCAGTTCGACGAAAAAGAACGACGGCTTGGAATATCGGAGCCGCTGGACCGTAGATTCGAATCTTGGGCTCTTTGAAGATCTGCAGACGTGAAAAAAGAGGGCTCTGGAAAATCTATTCGACGGAAGAAGCGGAGTACTAGCAAGACTCCGCTGGTATCGGTTTTCCTTCACCCAGAGATGTCCATCATCGACTCGCCTAGCGAAAGGGCAAGGAACTGCAGTCGGTAGGCGGTTACCTCCGCATAAGAGGTACTGCACGCCATCATATGGCCCCGCTTGGTTGGTCGTAACAATCGATGAACGATTGATGGCATTATATTAGCCACACCGCCTATACCATAAACCGACGTACGAAGCCATCTGTTCTCAATGCACATACCAGTCGATCTTGAGGTGGCTCACCTTTCCGACCATCTCGCGCATTCGGCAGTTTGTAATACTTGGAGGGGGACAACTTGGATTTGACTACCTTACTTCCCCAGATTTGGCTCAGTAAACTTCGGAAATCTGCGTTGAGGGAAATGTACGTGAATAATTACGCGCCTTGAATCGAGGCTTGGCTCGACGGCTCAACTGAACTCTTAGAGCTTAGACTCACCCACGACCAACTCCGTTAGCGGCTGCAGCTCTGAATATCGTGATATCTATCACGTATAGAACCTTTGCATTGTGATAGAAGGCAAGCTAGATTCAACAAGCAAATGTCACATTGGGCGACAAACCGGAGATTGTTCCGAGGAGACGAGGTCACATCTGCTGCTCGAGATAGCAGTAATTTGGGGGGATGACGACGTTAAATCGAAGGAGCATCATATATATTCTGACGAGCTGATGTCCTTCGGACTTGAGGCCATAAAGGGCTTGGGTAGGTCGGCCTCGGGGCGTAGGTATGACTGAGGGTGCTTCTGGTATAGGTTTGGGATTCAAGAAAGGTGAAGGCAATCATATCCTCCCGTTTCATTTATTCGAACGCTCCTAACGGCGAACAACAGTATATGTCGGGAGAAGTTGTTGCTGTTGTGGATGGCTCCGTCCGATGCTATGCTTCATGCGTGAACTACTAATCAAGTGACCCGGCGCACTCTCTAGTGGAGCACCTATGCACACTTCTGCGTCGAAGTTCGAAGTCTCACCCTTGAACTTTGATGAGACAATGTCTTGAACTTTCCGTCTATGGTGTGTCCGGGGTCAATGATGAAGGATGACGGATCAAAAGTTGAGGAAGGGTCCACAACACTACACTGGTCGGAATCTCGACGACAGGTTAGGTCTGCTGCCACACTTACCTGTATCCTCGATAGAACTGTTTCTGCAAAATGTCGCTCTTGAGTAGCTCGGTCTACTAGGTACAATCCATGCCATATGCCCTCACCCAATCCGGGAAGGACCCTAAACAGCATCCAATTTGGACCACCACGACCACTCAGCTTTGCTCATCCCTACACCATGTCAACGAATTCGACGATTGAAAATATTAACACGCCCAAGAACGCACAATTGACGTCTATCCTCTCTCACGCCGTGAAAGCGTATGGGCCAGGGTTGATCTTTTGTAGCGGATGTACGCCACACGATTCAGCGCTCGCGATTGTCGAGGGTGGAATCAAAGAACATACAGTGCGTACAACCTATCAACACTGACATCGCCAAGTACATCATCCACTGACTTTATTCTTCTTTATCTGGATCGACATCGCTCGCATACACACTGATTAACGGTTGACAGGAACAAGTGATTCAGAATCTGACCAATGTATTGGAATCAGCCGGGTCGAGCTGGGAGAAAGTGGTGAAAGTGAACGTCTATATGACGGACATGAACGACTTTGGAGCTATGAACGAGGTGTATGAGAGAGTGCGTACATACCCTCCCATCCTTATCATTTTTGTTGATCTTTGTTGTTCAATCGTGGTTCTATGTGCCGATGGTGTCGGTCATAGATGTTGCCCTCACCGAAACCGGCTCGGACGTGCGTTCAAGTGGTGAAGCTTCCTGGAGGAGCAGACGTCGAAATGGAATGTATCGCAGCGATCTAAATCAATTACACTTTTACTGTCAACCGAGCAGTTAAAGCTGTGGTTCAAGTCCGAAAGGCATTGTTGTTTGCTCGTTCTTTTGACCTAGACAAGACCCTAGCTCCGGTGGAAGTGGTCGGATGACGGTATCTTGGCCAGTTGGATAGAGCGAGAGAAGGCGTGGCAATCGCTGAAGAAGCTGATCCGTCGTTCAGCATGTCTCTATCGCGATTACGATGGCTTCCGGATTAAAGAAGGAAGAGGTGAATGTTCCTATTTCCATCTCGTGAAAGTTTCTCTAACCCCGAGTATAGTCACCATCTGGAATAAATAAACAAATCCTTCCTTCGTTTTTTCTAATGACTCGTTTGCATGTGTGGACTATTGATACCAACCCTTAGTGGGGTTATTCTACGACTCGGGAAAGGACTTCACCGCCGCCACCAGCGCAATCTCAAGAGATCAATGACCCCGGGAGAGTAATCCATGCAGTAGCATCGGTTTTTGGCATCCCTATCTCCCAGTAAACGTAAACACGTCGAGCAATATCATTGAATTTAGGGCATTATCGGAGCTTGAAAGTAGTCTAGCGATCATCTCCTCTTGAAATAGATCCACGTTTTCTTACTACGGAATTGTAACTTCGTCTGCAAGATTGTAAGTAACATTTACCGTCTCCAAATATCTCAGTATGCATGTTTAAAGCAGCCCTGGAGACTCTAAAGTCGTCATAATTACTCCTGGACTCCTATAGACGGAGCTTGCCGCTCGGTTGTATGGATGGTAAGCTGCTTCGTGTGGTGGAATACACTTGGAGAGAGAGAGAGAGAAAGAGCACCTTTATTTTCTCATCGCTAGCAGGTACACAGATAGGGACCAAGGTGCGATCTGACGAGCAGTCCGATGACAGTCAATGGAGGGGATGTAGGTGATCAGTGTGGAGTATATCTAGGGTGAGCTATACTGTTGGCGGTGGTTCTGCGAGTATCCTGGTGGTGTAGTCTATAGTTGCGTGTGTGAAGTGATAAATATAGGGGAGTGGGAATCATAGATGAGATGGAGAATGTTCTGTCCGGTACAGCCCATTCGTCGTCAATCCATAGGATCACCCATGGAGAGAGGCTCGCTTTGGCTTGCTATTGCGTGTGCGGGTGTTGGGGGTTTCAGAAGGCCGTTATTTGCCATAGGAAGAGGGCAAGGCCGTCGATGCCTTTCTTGGTGCCTAGGAAGATGCTAATGTGACCGTCTGGTGCTGCCCTGTAGAGGATGTGTCTAGCATCGTCGAATAGAGGGCAGTCAAACAGTATGTGTGTTCATGTTTGGAGTCTAGCGCCGCATGATCGCACTTGGACCCAATGCTACCATCATCGACTGCAACCTTATCATTTATCGCATGTGGGACTCATACAGCTCGACACTAATCAAGTAAATATCTCCCATGATTGCGATTTGGGGTGAATAACGCAACGCTTCTGTTGCTGGACATAAGGCCTTCGCAATGGAATGAGTCCTTTGGTGTGCGAATTACAAGTGGGTCGTGGATCATCCTGCGTTACAGGTACTACCCAGATTTGGAATAAAAAATCTTACTGCGACACTATTTTGCGTGTAAGCATCTGTGGATTGGCCTATTGAGCGGATTAGCCAAACAGAGAGAGGGCTAACTGTTCGAAAACTCCTCATATTGCATCTCTCTCGAGTCTCTGTTGTACTTCACCATCTCTACTTCACCTTCTCTCGTCTCTCACGCGCATGTACCTTACTTCCGATGTCCCGCAGATACACGCCGTTGGGATGGACATTGTCGGTAGACCCGTACCAACGCTGAATACCATCTTATCTACACATTCAGTTACTACGACTGTCGAGTATTGTGCTGGACTCAAGTGAGCCGTTCCATCGCTTGTGGCCAGATCCACCCAGACAGTGGACGTGACAACCTCGACTTACCTTCCATTCGCCTATTCGAAGTCCATCATTTCCGGTAGAGGGATTTCACTTCCCTTAATATGATATAATAACTTCTATCTAGAATGGCCTTATTTCGGATGGCTCGATCGTGATGAGCCGGCGCAAGCGAAAGTGGGTATAGCGACAAGCTCTCCGTGCAGTGCCTCTTTTATCTCAAGCCCCACAGCTATACACGATCCTGTAAGATAACAATGGTTCAGTAATCTCCACTCATATCCTTGAACCTATCCCCGGCTCTGGTCCACTGACGGGTCAGTCTCTTTGACGTCGTGGTTTTTGGCTCCTCGATAAACTCAAGTCAAAAGCAGGGTGAGCGGACTTCGTGAACCCCTCGAAGTATACTTTACCAGACCACGTACATTCTGTTCCATTTCTCTCCACCTCTCCACCTGATAGTACACTAGTCTATCCAGCTGACATCTACCCAGCAAAGGTGACCGCACGAAAGGTCCCACGGCGCCTAGAGTCTCGGGAAGTGCGCGGTAGACTGAACACGGTGAGAGGGAATGAACGATATCGATTGTTACCCCGTCACCAGCCGTCACCCTGCCCCACCTATACACAAAATACAACGGCATCGGGAAGCATACTACAAAACGGTATAGAGGTCAACTATCCTGAGTGTAGGAACATTCGAATACACAAAAGAGGGTTGGAGAAACGATCAATCTTACCGTTCTATGCCGATAGCCTGCACTGGCCCCGTGCCAAACAGACGTGTCGTATCATGACGGGCTTGCTTCTTAACGATCGCCACGCCTCCTATCGTAGTACCTAGTTGGCCGAAAACTTCCTCTACTTGTTTCCTAATACCGTACGCCGGAGAGCCAAGAATCGAACCTGGGATTTTCTCGACTTCAGGAGGATACTTTCATAAATGAGTTAGCAAGATCGATGAGTATGAATTCTCTACTTGTATCCCCTCAGAAGCACAAAGCGAAGTACTTGGGTAGGATACGCCGCTCCTAAGGGAGCTCGATGAAAGGTTGGTTCCCTAGCGTCCTCGGGCGAGTCATGTACCAAGGGCCATCTATACAGCGACGAAAGGAGATGAAGGGATAGGATACTACAGCAGCAGTACGTCTCACTTATGGGTTTCCTCGCTGGCGGGGTTGAGGGGAGGTGGATTCCATGCGATCATACGAAGGTGAGAGATAAAGTTGGGTAATTTGATGTCTGCAATTACACTCTGATGCAAGCGTGGTCCCATATGCATCGGAATCTTTTCGCGGAAATACCCACTGTGTTCAATTCCAGAGCCAATGGAAAAGCAGTTCACGTAATAAGCGCTATTCAGATCAACTCCTGTCTCTCGGGTGCTATCATCTTAGGTAATATCTGATCCAAATCAATCACGAGTATTGATATCGTGCGAAACTTATAGCATGATCTCGAGCAAATGCTGGGTACAGTTGTCCGTTCTTTTCGGAGTTTCACTCGTACCCCATGTGGGTCCGACATGAACTGGTGGTGATTATTCTCATGCACCGCGCCTTTGAATGAATATCAATCAGGTCCGAATGATTCGATCTAATGTGATAAGCGCCAGAAAATGCGACGCCGGCGTCTTCTCGCCTGGTGGCTATAGTGCATAGCTATGCCGTTCGGAATTTAGCGAGTGGTACTGGATGGAAGAGTTCCTATTTGGGGTCCCACTGGCCAGAATGCGATGTCACTAGGACTGTTGCCAAGACGCCGTCGGTAAGCCCCGGGGGCATAGGAAATATACAAGACACGTCGCTTACGAGATTGTCAAGCTGCCAGCAGGACGCGCACGATGCGGGATTCTCCCCTCTGATTCCTCTCTTCTCTGGGCGCTTTGTTGTACCACGATTGGGAATTTTCTCGACTATCCACCAAAGGACGGGTAGCTAGTAAAGGACGTATGATTGATCACAAGGCGGTAAAGGTGCTATGCGGCTATATGACCCCCATGATGGGACTAACGTCACATCCGTATACCGGGAAACCACATATGTGAATACATCTGCAGTTTATTTGCATTAGAATCATGGTTTGACGCGCTGAGCATGCGGTGTGCTGGTTCTAGCCCGATGCATCGCTGAGATCAAGGTGGCGCTCCAACCGGCCAAGTAGCGCCTATTTCATGTACGGCGATGACGACCACTGCATACATTGCCTGACCATACACATGATTATTTTGAACTGTTTACATGCTTCTGATGTCTTCCTTATTGAAACTTGGTGCCGTTTGTGGGATAGCGGCGCTTAGTGTGGACGACTCGCCTCCCGCCCAGAGACTGGTGCTAACCAAAGAGGTGATAACATATCAAATCTTCGGCCATACTCCCCCGATATCTCTTCCCGCCTCCGTTTCCCCCGGAGAGCAAAGAAGGGGGGGGGGGTTCCTATAAAATGGGGGACGAATCCAAGTAGATGAACCCCCAGCGTTGATCGTTCACCCACTCTTTTCTTCTCTACTTCACCTCCTCTTCTTTGAATTTCTTCTTCCCACTCGACTATTGTTCCATTTCTTCACTTTCTATTGCTCTTGTTCTCTTTCTTCATCATGCTTCCCCATTCATTCTTGCTTCTTTCATATTTATTACTTACCTCAACGTCTATCAGTGTTGTAGCTTCACCTTTGCCAGCTACTGGAGATACAAATACCCCAGGGCTAACGGGAGATTCAAGTACCCCAAGTCTCCCAAGAAATGCTAGAAGCCGCAAGCAGGTCGATCACGGTGCATCGTTTCTCGTGAGTCAGGAGGCGATAGCAGATGAGCAGAGGCAGAAGGAGAAGGCGGCTTTGAAAGCGATTACACCTAGAACGGGTGCCACGCCTGCACGTACTCCTTTAGTCCCGTCTAGTGCAGAGCACATCCCGGTCTTTGGGACGGCAGGGGAGAGCGGGAAGGTACTAGAAGATGCAGTGAATCAGTACAATAAGGCTAGACTCAACGTTCGTATGGCAGATGTGCAGGCATGCGAAGTAGGTGCCAACAAAAAGCTGGAACAATTCATTACCAGGTTTCGGGACGATCCCGCCGACACTTCTATGCCAGACGAACGCGGTATTACCGATCAACTCAAAGTATGGATCCGCGAGGGAAAGGCTGGTGTCCTGGTAAGGTTTTGCTACGCTCTCTCACACAATGGAAAAAAATGGCTGATTCCTTTGGTGGGCTCTATTCCGTCATGCGTAATTTAGGAAAAGGTGGGGAACGAAGCCGAAGATGGGGCGGATGGATTATTCGCATGGCGAGTTGTAGAAGGGGACGAACCTGGAGCAGCGGCTCACACACATCCCGCACCTGCACCTGCACCTGCACCCGCAGGTTCTGGGAGCCACCCGCATGAAGGAACAGCGGGGAGCTCCTCACCTAGTGCCAAGCGCGAATGGCTTGTCTTCTTCCAGGCCAAGGTAGAGAAACCAGCTTCGCTTCATGGCGATCTGGATGCCACTATGGTAGACTTCACGTACAAGTAAGCATAGACGTCGTTCCCGTCAACTCGTCGGCCATTGCTAAGTCTATCACAATAGAAACAAGAACGATCTACAGATGCTTCTTCTCGATAAAAAGGTTAAAGAAGAAAGGGCAAAAGTCAGTTGCCTCGTCTCTTCTTTGCTTAATCTATTGTTATTGTTTACTCATTTACATGTACTTGATATCCAGTACAAGAGCAACGTGAGGGTTTTCGGCGGGTGTGTATCCCAAATTCCTGTTTGCAAACACGTTGCTCACTCATCATATTTCGTAGATATCTCGTTTATACGACCAAAAGTATTGTTTTCATCCCGCTTCCTGAGGTCCTCAAGTACGCCAATACGCCGGCAAATATCGAGAAATGCAAGGCCGAACCAGTCGTGGTGAACCGGTTGATGACCGAAAAGCTTATGGCGACTCACCGAGCAAAAACCGATTTTTTGTCAAGTATCATGAACTACGATCATCTGAACCTTGATCAGTTGACGAGCCAGTTTGCAACACATGCTACTATTGGTGATGCTGGTACTAGCACTGCCGGACCTGTTCCTGCCAGAACGTAATCTGCCAGAACGCAACTTTTCGTACCCCTTTACTTACGTCCAAACAATTTTATTTATGTATTTGTTTTATTTATGTAATCATGTATTTATTTATTTATATTATATATACTTGTTTGGAACGCAATGCCACGAATAGCCTGATTTCGGCGGGAGGTCGCAGAGATCGGAACTCAAGACGGTCACGTTACTCTTCACCTATGACCAAAAGAATGTCTTCGTTCGTTCGTGGACGCAATGCCACGAATAGCCTGATTTCGGTGGGAGGTCGTGGAGATTGGAACTCAAGATGATCGCATTACTGTTCACCTTTGACGCAAAAGAACATCACACTTGACTTATGGACGCAATAGCATACCGCGTGAATAAAGTATATTAGGTTTCGCAACTAGTAACCGTTTTACTACTGCTACATTTCGTTCGTTTGTTCATTCGTTCATTGATACATTAAAATTCGTATAGAAATAATCCGGCATTAGAGTTCGATTTAAAACGCGGTACGCCTGGCGTTTGCGCGTTTGCGTTGTCGGCGTGGGGTAGAGCGGATACCCAAAGTACGCTTGATTTTGACGGACAAGGGGACGTGAGCGCTTCTACCCATAGCGTGAAGTTCTTCTTTGGCCTCTTTACGGCCTTCGTGCGTCGTATTAGGATTGGCGAGCGAGGCCTAAAGGAGGGGGGTGAGTAACGTCGATGGAGAAGGGGGAGGATGAGATGTCACGTACCTTGAGACCTGCAGCTCGTCGATCTGGATTTACGGTTCGTCTGAAAAAGTGACGACGATGGCGAGGGGTCGTGGTCGTGGTCGTAGTCATAGTGGGATCTGCGACAGCATGACGACGGCGTGATCCGAATCCGAAAGGCATGTTGTTTGTTTGTTTCGTTCGTTAAAAGTGGGGTTGGAATAGGTTGGTATTTGTCGTTGGAGGTTTCGTTTTCGCTGGGGCCTTTTATAGACGCTCCCCGGCCTAGTCGTCATTAGGAGGGAAGAATGACGATATTGGAGCAGGCCCCACTCGTCCATTCGTATGCTATGCTATCATTAGCTACAACGTCGGTGCGCCAGTGGCTGGCTAGTGGAGTACCCCACAGCGTCGGTGTGTCGGTGCGTCCGGGTAGTTATATAGCGTCATTTGTTTGGCCAAGCCAAAGGGTGGCCAAATAAGTCGAGGCCGACGGCGGAGTTTGAAAAATTGAACGAGTCAGACTTTTGGAATCCTTCCACAAAAGGCAACCCACGACGCCCACAACGATGGCGACGACGATGGCGATGGCGATGGTAATGGCGATGGTAATGGACGGAGGTAAACGGGACAACAAGACATTGACGTTGGATGTAGACAAAAGATGAAACACGACGACGAGGACGATGAGGGAGGCGCTGCTGTAGGTTGTTGCTTATTGCTTGCCTCGTTGGGATGTTGTGGACAGACGAACTACTGGCGAACGAATGGGATCAGTGAATAGTTGGACAAAAGAGGAATCCCGAGCGACGGTCTGTCCGTCTGTCTGTCTGTCTGTTGTCGACGATTCCGATTCAACGTGATGCGCGCCGCCGTCACTTGTCGCTTGTCTTGTCTTGGTCGCCGTGTCCTCAAAAGGTAAAGGTTACCGACGGACAGACGTTTCGACGTTTTCGACATTTGTTTTCAGTAAAAAGAAATAAACGCCTTCTCCATCCGGTCGGTCGTCGTGGGAGTTTAGAGTCTTCTTTTTCTTTAGCCCAATCCGTCCTCGGTTGTCGAACAACAAACGGACGGGAAACGTCGAAGCGACGACAAGGACAGAAGACAGAAGACAACCGGTAGGCAGCCATGGAAGCGTGAATAGCATTGCATGGAGTACCGTTCCTGTTATGGATTATGGTCTTTGGGGCTCTGTTAGCGTCACTCACTCACTCATTCGGCTGGGATGGAAGCGTGAATGGGAGCCGGGAAGGGGAGAGGGGGAGATATAAACATCCGTTGTCGAGGACCCACTATGCCTTTCACTCTTTCCCCCCTCGTCTCATCTCCCCCTTTACGGGTTTTTCTACTAGTTTTCTCTTTTCAAGCTCTCTCTTTCCCTCTCTTTCCTTCCAACTTTCTTTCTACATTCACCCCCTCTCCCGTCGATCCGGGTTTTTCTTTCCTTTTAACAAATACATCGACAACCTACCTTTTGCATTGCGTCCCGCCCTTTCAAGAAAACGAACCAAAAAAAAAAACCAAAAGCCAAATAACCAAATAAAATCAGAGTATAAACCACGAACACATCATGCGCATCCAATCTCAAACTCTCCTTGTCGTCGCCGCCGCCGGTACGTTCCTCTCTGCCGCCCCCTCTGCCTTCGCCATCCCAACTTCCTATGGCGG
Organism: Serendipita sp. 401; assembly: GCA_019627725.1. Lineage (NCBI taxonomy): Eukaryota > Fungi > Basidiomycota > Agaricomycetes > Sebacinales > Serendipitaceae > Serendipita > Serendipita sp. 401. The sequence goes on along the minus strand of WSTQ01000445.1, from coordinate 2,628 downwards.
ATACGGAAATGGAAGCGGAGGGAGTTATAATAGTAACTCGGGGAGTGGAGATGGAGAACAAGCCGGTGGTGTGAGCGTCGGTGCGAGTGCGAATTTGAATGTAGATGGGGGAAGTGCGAGTGTGGACCTTAATGGGTCCGCCATCGGATGGGGTATTCGTGTCCTTGGTCATTATATGACGCCCTGGCATGAGGTGAGCATTTTATCCTGTCTAATTCAATCGGACTTTTTTCTCGTTTGGGGATCTGATCCGTTTTTCTTTTTTGTAGGCCAATCCATCGCCTTCCTCTGAACAGAGTAACAGCAACAACAACGGAGGTGAATACGGGAATAACAACGGGGGCGGATACAATAACGAGAACAACAACTATGGTGCTGGTGGAGAAGCCAGCTCGAGCGCGGAAGAGCAAGGTCAAGGTGGCTATTACGAGACGTCGCCCGCCGAGCAACAAGGCACTTACGAATCATCCTCTGCGGAAGAACAAGGTCAAGGTGCTTATGAGACTTCCCCCGCCGAGGAACAAGGTGCATATTACGAAACGAGTCCAGCTGCTGAAGAGCAAGGTCAAGGTGCCCATGAGACCTCGTCGGCTGCTGAAGAGCAAGGTGCATACGAGACGTCTCCAGCTGAGGAACAAGGTGCATACGAGACATCTCCAGCTGAAGAGCAAGGTGCCTATGAGACCTCGTCGGCTGCTGAAAGTGCTGCAGAGGAGACTCCGGCTGCTACCGAGGCCGAAAGTTCTATGATGATGCACGAAACACCTTCGTCGTCTGCAGAAGAAGCTCAAGCGACCGAATCCGAATCCGAATCCGAATCGATGGAAATGCATGAAACTTCTTCATCGTCTGCAGAGGAAGCTCAAGCGACCGAATCTGAATCGATGGAAATGCATGAAACCTCATCGTCTGCAGAGGAAGCTCAAGCCACGGAAACTGCAATGCCAACACCTACGGAGACCCCCGCTGCTACTGCCACCGAGGGAGCGACGGAATGTGCGGCGACGGCACCGCCGACGATGGAACAGATGCAAGCTGCTATGGGATCGTGGGATCAGGCACAGATGGAACAGATGATGAGTTATATGTCGTCTGCTATGGCTGCCTATGCCCCTCCTGCTGCTCCTTCTGCTGCGTCGGAACAGGGAGATAGTTATTCGGGTGGATATGGGTATTAAAGAGGCCTTTTCTCTTTATCCCTTCCCCCCTTGTCTTGTCCCTCCCGGTTATGATCCTCCACTTCCGTCCAATCACTTACTTTGTCGTGCATCTATTCCATCCATCACCATTGCATCTCGCATTAGCTATAGTACACTCTGACACTTGGTTTTTTTCCTTTTCTTTTCTTTTACACCCTACGGACGCATTTATACGCACACGCGCACACGCAACACTTTTTATATCGAGAGCTTTGATTTGACACTGATTTTTTTATCATTACTAGTAGAACCTGTTTTTCCTTCTTCTCTCTCCTTTTCTCGTGCAATGAAAGAAAAACAAAAACGTTCTTTGTCGTTGCCAATTTTTCGTCCGCCTTGACAATTGTGAATATGCACAGCTCTGATCTTTGAGCGAGTCGGATACGTTATACCCAAAGGAGAACCAAACTCCGACCCGTGTTGATCTTTTCGCTTTCGACCCTTTGGGAATTCAGTCCCTTGCCCTTAAGACTGCGACCTATGGCGGTGATTCGGGACACCGACTCGACCTCGCACTGACTGACCCTCTCTTCAGTGCGTGAACCTCTTGGTCTTTGATCCTTTCCTTGTTGTAGACCTGAGCCTGAAGGAATCCAGCGGCGCACTGACAGCCCTACTTTTCTTTGTTATTTGTTTGGTCGATTTTTTCCCGTGGCTTTTGCTTTTGCTTTGCTTTGCTTGGCTGCACGTGGTTCACGCCTCCTCAATCCCCAGCTGCAACACCTCGCTCTCTCGTACGTTTTTCTCCTAAAAAATCACTCTGGTATCCAATGCGAATAGCAAATTAGATTCTGACGAGTTGGATTTAGTGGTTTATAGCGCTCAAAGGCAAGATTCGTATATAAACGAGGCGCGCGCGTGTGTGTTGCGGCCGTTTTATTGTAATTTTCACTTTCAACTTCAAGTTCTCTACGACAGACCCTCCCTCAATTCTTGGTTGGACTCTACTTTGAACCTCTTGGTTTCTTGAACGTTGGTTCTGTTGTGGGTGGTGGTTGCAGGAAAGAATGACGACGCTATCGACGCTACCGACTTCATCGACCCCATCGACTCCATCAACTTTAACGGCTATATCGACTATCGGTCCACCGCCGTCGAATAATGGAGAGACAATGGTCATGGACGATACGGATCCGTCAATAATGTACGTCTCAAGCACGGACCATTGTGTCCCAATATATGTCCGATATTGAGCGCCTTTTTTTCCCCTTCCCGCCTTTGATGGTTTTTAGGTATTTTACGCCGGCAGGAACGAGTGGATGGGAAGTGACGACCAATGGCGTCTCGTATAATCATACATTGCACCAGACTACATGTAATATTTGTGCTGCAACGTTGCTCTTTAATGGTGTGTCTTTCCTTCTACTTTCGTACTATTCCTATTCGTATTGTTTTTGAAAACTGAAAACGATATTAGGTACTGGAGTAT
>WSTQ01000443.1:0-13092 GCA_019627725.1 Serendipita sp. 401 | reverse complement strand
ACGGCCTCTTCGATCCCATCACCTTCTGTCATCTGCCTGTCCTTGCGTTCTGGTCCGATCAAAACGAGTACGAAGAGATACGTCTACAGGATTTTGATGGTGAGTTACAACACAGGGCGAAGCACGAGAACGAGACACTCACAAAGACACAAGCCATAAAGATGGCAATCACTTTCCCATAGACATATCGTTGGACTCCCGACGCAGTCGGCGGAAGGGGGAAGCGTTCTCCAATGGTGGCTTCGATCGTGCTACTCGCACTACTGACCAAATTCCCCAACTGATAACTGGTCCCGACGACAAACGTTCGAAAGCCAGCGGGACTCAATTCCATGAGATGAATGGGGACGACACCCCATGCACCCTGAACGGCGAATTGTTCGAAAAAGGCGGCAGCGGCAATTCGTTCGTCCTTGAGGAACCCGTAGGGGTAAATGAGGGCGGCTCCAAGGACACACACTGTGAAAACAAGGATGTCAGAAGATATGCCTGGGAGGGGAAGCGGGGAGGGGAATGACGAACTTGTAAGAATGCTCAGTCTTCGTCCAAACACTTCAGAACAGTATCCAACGACTGTACCACCTGTAATGGCGCCCAAATTTGCAATCACTTGCGTCACCGTGACTTTATTCGCAGAGAACTCAAGTTGGTTTCGAAGCATGGTTGGGTACAAATCTTGACTTCCATGAGACTGCATGAACCAACAACGATTAGCCAAAACCAACAAAATTTTCCCCAACAAGGATCGAAACGAACCATAAAGTTGAAGCCGGACATACTATTAAGAATAAATATCAGTAACTGCATGTCTTGTTTTGAATGATAGCCATGATGGGACTTACAGGAGTACGAGGTAAATGAGCATGAGCCAATAACGCCTGAGCGCCACTTTTCCTTCCCTGAAGAACGTCTTCTCGATCCCATCGCCGTCTTGACGCATCGCCATTCGACGTTGATATGCTTGCGTCTCAGGTAGCAATAGACGACCAATGATGAGCAAGACGGGTGGACAAGCCCTACAAGAATCTATTAGCACACAACAGTAACTGTACCTGGTTATGATATGCGGAAGAGCGTACCCAAACCAGAAGAAGGGTCTCCATCCATGGCTGGTCGTGTCGACGAGTGCACGGGCAAAGACGACGGCGAGAAGATACCCAAAGGCGTACCCTTGCTGAAGCATACCAGAAATGATACCACGGGCTTCTGGCGGAACGTCTTCTAGAGCGGTGGCAGCCGCATTGCCGTACAAGCCTCCCATGGCGATACCAAAGCACGCGCGAACACCAAGGAATTGTTCGTATGTGTTACAGAAACCAGTTGCCTGTCATGTCAAGTAATTTATCAGTCAGAGTAGAGTAAGGATGGAAAGTCGAATCACCAATTCAAATATGATGAAGAGAAGATTATTGATCACCCAAGGCCACTTTCGCCCATATCGATCGGCAGCTATAGCATCGAGATGTCAGTCATAGCTCAAATCAGAAAGTGAAACTGGGGAAAACGGAGGACGGATACATACCGAGACCGAAGACGATAGAACCAACGGAGCGAAGCATCAGTACCAACGTGATGCCCCATGTGATATCGGTCTTGCTCTTGCCGAATTCCTCGGCCTAGTCCAGATATGAGTCTAGATGTACATGTACATTAGTTTCGAGTATGGTCTTACCAGTTCGGTGACTAAACAAAAGAGAGACGATTAGGAAACCTAAGGCAATATAATGACTAGAACCAGCGTACCAGTTAAGCTGACGGTAAAGAAATCAAAAGCGTCCCAAGTCCAACCAAGAAATGCGAGTAGGAACTACGGGATAAAAATAGAACAACGGTGAGCCAGGTGGTAAAGTATGACGACACGCGCACAAGAGCAATGCGGGGTAGATAACGTACCATCATCCAGTTCATCTTACTCAACGAACCCAACACTTTGATCGGATTGGGCGGTCGATGCATAGGCGGCTTGAGCGTCGAGATGCGCGTGCTCAGATATTCCTTTACTGTCATCTTGTTATCATCATGGCCCATGAAATCGTCGTCCAAATGTCGACCCGTCTTCTCGTTTGCGGAAGCCATTATGGCGTAATGACGAGGTGGAGACAGAAAGAGGTGGAGTCCGAGTGAGGCCTGGAAGAAAAGGAGCAGTGAGGCTCGTTTTAGTCGAGTTGTGGGTTGGGTTATATACCCATCTTCTTTCCTTCGCTCAGACGGCTTCTTGCGCTTCTGCTCTGGGAAAGAGAACAGGCGGCGGAGAACCCCAAAGTGTTCTCCATACTGTCCAGTGTATCTCACATATCTCCCCTATCTCATCGCCTCTTTTTGTACGAATATGGGCAAATCGATATCCTTTTGGTACTCCTGAAACGTCGTAAGATACCAAAAGTACCGCCTCTGGACGTCAAGGTCATTTACCGACGTCGAGTTTGGAGCCCCTTTAGAGCATTAGATCTTGTGATTTCAAACCCCATGTGGGGGATACTTGAATCGTTTCATTGACTCGCGCTACAACATTCTTCCTTTTGGCGCAATCCTTTACCTCTTTCAGTCTCGGGTACTTTCCCTCTCCCACAGCTCGGCCTTCTCCGCAATAAAGTGCAATCCTCCAAGTGTCATACGGACCGATATGCGAACGACTTCTTGGTTCGGTTCAAAAACTAGACTCGGTCTAGACGTCCAACCAAGTTCAGTTTTTTTGCAAATTCCCTAGCCGTCATCTCGAATTCTCCCGTTCATTTGTAAAATAAGCGAGTACGTAGTTGGCTTCTGCCTACGGTATCCGCTCCTATTCCTCCGATATTCTATCAGAATGTGGGCGTTTTCGGGTTAGAAAACGTCAAAAATACGGTTCAGGACCAAATGCAGGGGGTGGTGGTCGACTCCAAGGCGCACTTTGCCTGCCAAGGTAGAGCCAAGAGGGGGGAACGGGAGCCCTTCCCTTCCTTAAACATTAATCTGAATACGTTTGTGGGACGTGATTTTGGATCAACAGTCCCGCTGGCTCGGGGAGAAACGGAAAAACATAGCTCTAAACCGACACTCCGCCACCAAAAAAAGCACAAAGGATTCAAGCTCTTCCTCAAGAAATACGGATTTCTTTTTGTTCTCGGTGACGACTCAGTGACTTTATTCGCTGCTGCCATCGACGAAAACACCAAGGTCGTATTTGTCGAGGTATGGACATTATACTACCGTTCATCTGAACCGTAACTCAAGGTAGTTTTAAACCATTGGCAACCATTCCTGAGATTGCAATAGTCGCACATAGCACACACCCCACAAAGCGTCGACCGCCAATAGAGCAGGCACCGGCCTGTTCCCTAGATCCAAACTGAACCATTCTCCTTTTCTTTTTGCAGTCTTCTTATTTCTGTGAGTGAGGTTGATCATCTTGCTAGCCCATTACTAGGCAGTACAGCTTCTCCAGCCACTTGGCTGCTTCCATTCTCTGCTTGATCCACCTCTGTTCGTCACTACGCTCAGTAAATTCTCCACAGAGTACATGCATTAGTATTTCCACTTTCTTAGGTTTGTCCCACCATACCATCAGGTTGAAGAGCGCGTATTAACCAAGTGTCACCATTACACTTCCAGCTCCGTCAAGGCAAAGTGACCCACCTTACATGCAATGCACTGTACAACAAGCTAGAGAGTTTCTAGTAGTACAAATGACTCTGAAATCCGGCCGCTCTTTGACTTGTCCTTGATTTCGTCTGCCATTGTCGAGCAGCTCACCAAATCCCCGGTTTTGACAGTTCTCGGTGCGGTAGTATAAAATTTGAGTAGGAATATCATCGCAATATAGGCTGGAGTCGCTCAGTCCAGGTTTATAAACGCTGTGGGGGGAAGGGGGGGAGGGAATGACATGGCACGGATCGGATAGCAATTAGAGCGCTTCATCGTTTGAAAGTTCAAATTCCAGGGTTGAAGAAGCAACATAATGTTTCGAGACGAGACGAGAAGACAAAGGACTAGATATGGGGGAAGAAATTTGTCCAGTAGATGGACTGGAATGCTTCGGGCGGGACAGAGGAAAGACCATAAAAAGCAAGCACGAGAGTGATCGCTCGACCATAGACATAGCCTATTGGCAGAAGAGAACGTGATAGAGCGACAGACATCACCTCTAGAAAGAGGAGTATCGCAATGCCAATCTTCCCTAAGACGCTGTTGCTTCCCCGTAAGGGTTCCCACAATGGTAATGCGATGCAGGCAAGGAGGGTGGGAAGAGGAGCGACAGTCATCCAAATCGATCCCAAACGCCATAAAATAAATATTTTATTAGAAGAGAACGGGGACGACAACGCGATGAAGTGAATCGCACCAAACAAACCTCCGACCACCGAAGCCATCATTACCGCCAAAACCTCAGTGGGCACCGACTCGAACGGCCATCTTCGTGGAGGATTTCCAGAGAATAACGTCGGAGTTTGCTCTACACTCCGTAGGTCAACGGAATCACCCTGGCACCCCGGTATCGTGTTGAATATATTGGTATACCAGCTGGACGCATCCATTTCCCGCTTGAACCACTCCTGTTCTGCGTTACGTTCCGGGAGTTCTCCACAGAATACACGGATCGGCCTTGCCACCTTCTGAGGTTTGTCCCACCATACCACGTAGATCGCCAGGTTGAAGAGCACGTAGCCAAGTGTCACCACTTCCAGCTCCGTCAGGGGCAAGTAATCCACCCTGCGTGCAATGCACTGGACAACGAACCACAGAGTTTGTAGTAGTACAAGTGACTTTGCAATCCAGTCACTCTTCGACCTATCATCGACTTCGACTTCGAGAGGTAGTTCGAGCACCCCGTCATCCACCAGTCGACAAACATCAAATCGGTCAAGTGGGTGGATGGGCTCCCCATGGTCTTTGTCCGTCTTATCCTTGGACCTTTTCTCTACATTAGACCCTTTTAAAGGATCGAAGGGGGCCGAATCGAGAGGAGCCGAATCGAGGGGGGCTGATCTGCTGAATTTATGAAATCCACCCATGATGATGAAAAAACCATGTTTCCGCGTAGGGACTGTAAGTAGTGATTGGATGAGAATACAAATTATTATTATTTGGCCATTTTCTTCACACGCACCTTTTCCATTTTGTATCATATACTCGACCACAAGCCGTTGCCTTAGGGCCCATATAAGGACCAAGTCAGGGGCGACCAATAGGAGCACGAATGGGAATGCCCGATCCTTTAGGAAAGCACGCAACCTTTGGCGCTTGTTCAACTTGGTCTCATCGACAGGTTTTGGAATGTTTGGATGAAGGGAGGCCCAAGTGCAGAGGAATATCGTCGCTAAACAACTCCAAATGATGTTGGTCAGCGATCTGTAACTGTCTACTGCTGTCGAGCAGTTGGAGCAGTTGACCGGATCTCCAGCCTTGGCTCTCGATGCGAAAAATACGAGTAGGGACATCATCGTGATGTCGACCCAAGTCGTTCGGTCTGGGGTTATATGCACCCCCCATCTGATGGAGATTGGTTGACGCGCGCGATGAGGCCTGGTGCTGGGGTTGGTTAACTCCGTCGGCTAGAGGAACGGATTTTATACGCCAGAGATTATAAAGATGGAATATTGATTCGATATTGATCTCATAGGTTATTTGCAGTCGATGTAACCTATGTAAGCAAACATTTCCGGTTCGCGGCATCCCTTGCCTCACACAAAAGCCTGCAGACTCGGCTCCCTAGACCGTAACACCCTGGCCTTACGAGGAGTCAGCTATATTTAAACATTTCTCGGACTATGTTCGATGAACGAATTCAGAACGTTGGGGGGGAAACGGATTGGAGGTGGGGTATACTGATGATGATGATTCTAGTTCGTCGAAATTATGACTGAAGAAGTGAATTGGTTATTGATAGCCTCTGTGGGCGATTATGCGAGTGCCTTTGACGAATGTGCTGTCGACGGACGGAAAGCAGGAAGGGAAGGTGAAAAGGGGGATTAGGAGAAGATAGATCGGCGGGATGCTATTCATCATCCATCTTAGATTGAGTGGTCGATGTCTATGTATTCCCTCGATGGTGTCCCCCGTATTCTCGTGACTTTAATGAAATTTAGGACTGAACCCAGCCGCCAGAACGTCCGAATATGGGGATCCTAACGTAGTCGACAACGACTTTTGCGTCGTTCATGGTCCATGGTCAGTAGTTGATGATCGAGTCGAAGTTTTGCGCGCCACCTTCTACCTTTTTTTGTCCACCTGAATTCTCAAAAAGAAGAATATTCCACTTGTGTCGATATTATCCATATAATAACGTAACTAATTGGATTCAATTTTGTGTGATGCCGACAATTCCAAGTTGCAAACTGGTCCCGGCTCGACCTTCCTTGGCGAGGAGGATATGAAGAGTACGAGTGTCGACCATTGAGCTCGCAGTTCGTATGCAGAGCAGGACTGGCCTTTTATCTCATTGCCCTGTTTTTTAATTCAAGCTGAACAGCTTCTTATTTTCCTTCTGTCGTCGTCGCATCTGACAAAGGAACGAGGGGCTATATCGCGAGTTGTTTCGCATTCGACAGGGTGACGACTACATAGAGATCGGTAGTGTGAGCATCATTGAGGAAGCATCTCGGGCATGTTTGAAGATGAGGCGACGAGGGACTAGATATGGGGGAAGAGATTTGTCCATTGGACAGACTGGAATGCTTCGGACGGGAGAGCAGAAAGAGTCTGGAATGCGAGTATGAGTGTGATCACCCGACCGACCACATAAACGAATGGAACAAGAAAAATTGATAGAATGATAGACAGTCCACTTAGAGGCTCGATTATCCACTTGTCAATGGCTTTTAGGCAATTATTATCGATTCCCTTTAGGAATTCCGAAAATGAAACTGCGATGCAGAAGAAGAGGGTGGCGACAGGGGCGACAGTCATCAAAATCGATCCCCAACGCCATAAAACAAGCATTTTATGAGTTGGGAATTCAGACGACCAGGCGATCAAATGAATTCCGCCAAACGCACCCCCAATCATCGACGTCACCATCACTGCAAAATATTCAAGGGGCAATAGTTTGATCGGCCAGCATTGTCCTGGAGGGTTTCCAGAGTAAAACGTGGGAGTTTGCTTTAAACTCCGTAGGTCAACCACATCATCTTGCTGCCCAAGTACCGGGAAGAACAGCTTATAAAACCAAGCAGTCTCTTCCATTTCCCGCTTCAATATCTTCTGTTTTCCGTTACGCTCAGGGAGTCTTCCACAGAATACACGTATTGGCCTTGCCACCTTTTGAGGTTTGTCCCACCATATCACATAGATCACCAGGTTCAGGAGGGCGTAGCCAAGCGTCACCACTTCCAGCTCCGTCAAAGGCAAACGATTCATCTTACGTGCACCACACTGCACGACAAACCACAGAGTTTGGAGGAGCACCAGTGACTTTGTAATCCAGTCGCTCTTCGACTTGTCATCGATTTCGACCTCAGGAGGCAGCTCGAGCCTTCCGTCATCCACCAATCGACAAACATCGAATCGGTCAAGCGGGTGGTTGGGCTCTCCATACGGCTCTTCGCTTTTCTTGTCCATGAACCTTTTTTCTATATCAGACCCTATCGTCGGATCGGGGGAAGCTGGGGTTGAGGTAGCTGATTTTGATATGTCGACCCTGCTGAATTTATGGAATCCGCCCATGACGACGAAAAATCCATGTCTCCGTGTAGGAACTGTGAGTGGTGAGCAAATGGGAATATCAATCTTGCTACTGGTTCTACACACCTTGTTCATTTCGTACCATATACTCAACCACAAGCCGTTGCCTTAAGGCCCACATGAGGATTCATTCAGGTGCAATCAATAGGAGAATAAATGGGAATGCTTGATCCTTTAGGAAGGTGCATAACTTGTGAGCATAGCATTGGCGCGTGCTCAACTTGGTCTCATCGACAGGCTTTGGGATATTGGGGTGAAGCAAAACCCAAGTGCAGAGCACTATTGTCGTCAAACAGCTCCAAACAATGTTGTGTAACAATCTGTAGTTGTCTGCGCCTCTTGATGAGTTCACCACATCCTCGGCCATGACGGTTCTCGATGCGAGAGTGTAAAATGCGAGTAGAGTGTTCATCGCGGTCAAGGCGTCAAATCACTCGATGCAGGCTTATATGTGTTGTGAGGCGGACATCGAGCTGGGATCGATCGATCGAGATGACTGGCACCCCCCGTAGAGGACCCGGAGCATTCCATCGTTTGAAGGGCCGAAATTCCTTGTAGAGAGGATACAATGTAATGGAGTCCCGTCCCATTCATACAAAGGGCTCCTCAGAGTACAGAGTATAGGGGGGTAATTCCCCTTGGAGCCATCCGTTCAACGACCAGAGGGACCACCTACAGCAGAGACAGGAGCAGGAGTGAGAAAACAAGCCAAAGAAACAAGCAGTTATTCTTCCGACTTTTTATGAGACCAAATTTGGTCGAACGGAGCCACTGGAATATTCGTACTACCCGTCTATGCGCTACATGTGACACTCTTAACGTAATCGTCGACGGTTTCTATGTCGTTTATGGACCAGTGACAGTTGTTGACGGTCGGGGTCGGGTCGGAGTTGTTATTATATGTCGCCACCTTCCACCTATTTGTATGCCTGATTCCTATAATAGAAGAACAGTCCATGTATATCGATACCCGTGTATCTTATCATGTAACTCCCATCATTGGGTTAACTTTGTATATTGCCGATAACGACGAATTGTAAAGTGTTCCGACCGGGGCTAACCTGGCCGGACGGGGACATGTATCGGGTTCAACTCATTTACTACTGTGAACATTGGATCCAGGAGTACAAAGCAGAGCAGAGCAAGGCTTTTATCTCTCACTCCCTTGTTAAATAGATGCGAACTGATCCCTTTTGTTTTCCTTCTGTAGCCGCTGTATTCCTATGAACGACCTATATCGTGATTCATTATTCATGGGACGGGTTGAGTACATAGAGATTGTTTACGTGCCATCAAGCATGATCAAGGGAGCATGTATGGAGACGAGGGATTAGATATGAGGGAGGAGATTTGTCCATTGGACAGACTGGAATGCTTCGGGTTGGAGAGAGGAAAGAGTCTGGAATGCGAGCACAAGTGTAATCATTCGACCGGCTGCATAAGTGAAGGGGGTGAGAAAGGATAGAATGGCAGACAGTACACCTAGAGGCCGAATTATCCAATTGGCGATGACTCTTATGACAGTTTTGTCGAAACCCTTCAAAAAAAACAAAAATAGCCACAGGATGCAGTACATGAGGAGTGGAGTGGGGGCGGCAGTCATCAAAATCGATCCCCAACGCCATAAAATAAGCATTTTATGCGTTGGGAATAGAGAAGACCATGCGAGGAAGTGAATTGCACCAAATGCACATCCAATCACCGATGTTACCATCCCTGCAAACCACTCAATGGTTATTGAATTGAGCGGTCAGTTAGGCCAGTCATCTGGGGGATGTCCAGCGTGAAAGGTCGGAGTTTGCTCCTCACTCCGTAGGTCAACGTTTCTGTCTTTGATACCCGTTACCGGATCCAACCAGTCACGCCCCCTAGCGAGTTCTTCCATAAACCCCTCGAACTCCACCGCTTCCTTGGTACGCTTGGGCAGTTCTCCACAGAATACACGTATCGGCCTCTCCACCTTCTGGGGTTTGTTCCACCATATCACATAGATGACAAAGTTCAAGAGTGCGTAACCAAGTGTCACCACTTCCAGCTCCGTCAAAGGCAAGTGATTCACTTTACGTGCAATGCATTGTATGACAAACCACAGAGTTTGAAGTAGTACTAGTGACTTTGCAATCCAATCGCTCTTTGACCTATCATTGATTTCGACTTCAAGAGGTAGCTCGAGCCTTCCATTGTCCACCAGTCGACATACATCAAATCGGTCAAGTGGGTGGTCAGGCTCTCCATGCTCTTCGCCCATCTTATCCGTGGGCCTGTTCTCGATATCAGAACCTATCGGCATATTGGAGGTATTGGGATTGGGAGGCGTTGATTTTTGGATTCCGACTTTGCTGAATTTATGAAATCCGCCCATGATGATGAAAAATCCATGTCTTCGTGTAGGAACTGTAAGCGGTGATTGAATGAGAGCACGGGAACCTTTGCTGATTCGTTCTGCACACACCTTTTCCAGTTCGTACCATATACCCGGCCACAAGCCACTGCCTCAGGGCCCACATAAGGACCCATTCAGGAGCGACCAATAGGAGCACGAATGCCAATATCTGGTCCTTTAGAAAGGTACGTATCTTGTGAGTACACCACTGGCGCTTGTTCAGTTTGGTCTCATCGACAGGCTTTGGAACGTTTGGATGAAGCGAAACCCAGGTGCAGAGCAATATCGTCGTCAGGCAGCTCCAAACAATGTTGGCCAGTGATCTGTAATCGTCTGCCACCGTTGAGCATTTCACTGCATCCCCGGCCTTGGCTGCCTTTGATACGAGGGTGTAAAATACGAGTAAGGAGATCATCTTGATGCAGGCGGGGAATTGTTTCGTGCAGGCTTATATGCCTTATGAGGCAACTGACATAGAGTGTCACGGCCACCCGCCGTTGGCTCCGACGGCCGCTTCTAGTCGCCTTCCCAATTGGGAAAGCGACTAGTCGACCTCCTTTTCCAGCTCCTCCCTTCATCCCTTCATCCCTTATCCCCTTTCCTTTTCCATCTCATTCTCCCTGACTACCTTGTCCAACAAGGTAGTCATCCACAAGCCCTTCCTTCTCTATTTAAGCCCTAGCTAGTTCACTCTTGTATCCTTAGCTAGAAAACTTCGTATTCCATTCTATTTACATCCTCATTCTACCTAAGAACATCAACCAGCCCTCCAGAGTACCACCCACCCTTTCCAGTCGATCCCAAACCCCTCCAAACCCCTTCTCCTTCTATTCGACCTCCATTCGATCCTATTCCTGGCTAGTCACCCCTGGTGAAGTGGCCAGCCACCCGACCCCAGAGTCCGGTACTCCGTACCTTGAGTCCGGACTCCGCACCACCGCCCCATCTCTGACATAGAGACGGGCTCTCCACGTGGAATGGGTGTAGCACGTAGCGTTACCACTGATGATAGGAGAAAACCCATATTTTATGCAGAGGCTTCAACCCGATTGAAGGAGCGGATTTCATACGGCCAAGCTGTATTTAGTGGGATAGACTACGCCATAATTGATTTTTTTTCCCATATTGCTTGCGTAGGTCAATTTAACCTAGGATTACGGACAGTCCTACCTATTGTATATGCTTGCACAAGAGTCTGTAGACCCTCTAGATTGTAACACGCTGGTCCCACAGCCACAGAGAGCTAGACATTGAAACTTTGCCCACGCCTGTTTGATGCCTTACTCTGGAACATGCATACACCCCTTTCTTTTTTTTTTTTTGCAAACTCGTCCAACTGGTGGAGGCAAGAGAGGATGACGGTATGTATTTAGAGAGAGGAGCAAGACAACGGATGGGAGATGCGCCTGCTCGTATTCTACTCGTTGACAATCCCAACTCGATCAATCACCTTGCGGATGTTGCAGATGTGAAGGCGCTCATGAATCATCCTTCATCAACAGCTCATCGACGGCTTATGACGGAAGAACAGCCCGGATCGAGAGTGAGGCCATATTTGATCCAGATGCGTGTGCAACATTTGTTTCCATTTTACGCCTTATTTCAATGGAATCGATGTTACTTACCTCCCTTCTCTCAGACATTCATTGGCGTTCGAGATTATTGCGACGTTTGACCACTATTGGATATCACGATCCCCGACTGGAAGATACCTGAGAGTTTTTAATAATCAGTTTAATTGACGTATATAGTTGTTAATTAGCCAGCAGGAATTAGTAACTATTCCACCAGTTTCGGATATCTACCTATTCCCTGTCACAGTGACGCGTCACCGTCCCGTTCATCCTTGTTATATCGGAAGCAGAGCTAATGTTAATCGACGCATTCTGGCTGGAATCGATAACGTCGTTATTGCTACTGGTATTGCTATTGGTGTTGTTGAAGCCGTCAGAAGCATCTCAGCCGATCGTTGCGCGGTCGCCCCATATGAGCCAACGTTTCTATAAGCCGCCAACATTCACTCGTAGGAGATCACGCTTCGACTGTGACGGTGAAAGCGCTTGCAGGCGTGTCGACCGATTGTCGTTGTTCCTTCCACTCTCGGACGTCACTACTCTTCCTCTGTCAATGGTCGAATAGTCGTAATCAACGCTGTACAATTACTTTATCATTCGCTACTAAACAAGAGATTTCAAAAGGAAAAGAAAGAAGCTCACTTTGAAATCCTAGCCCTCGCTCGAAAAGTGCCGTTTGACTTCATCTCCTCATCAAACATGTCACCCTCTCCTTTAAACTCTTGATCTGGAGATTAAAGGTCGGTTTATCTGTCCAGACGAGAAGTATTTGAGTCTTACGGATAGAGGATGGGTCTCGAACCCACCAGGCGACCGTCTTCTCCCTCGCCTCTATTTCGTTTGTGCAAGTAGGTTGGATCAGTGAATTTATGAATATAAGCCCCTCGCTCAATTCCTTCGTCGAATCGACCCCATAGGACCCGTCGGGTGTAGTTTTCCTGCTCTACGTTTGCCGTGTTCCTCTTCCTCCAGATCACTTTGAATTCGACTTCGAGATTGAGCGCAGTATTGTGTGACATGACGACGAAGACACATTGTGGCGATATAATATCTCTAGAGGTCCACGTTCTAGAATACGTTGATGAGCCAGTTCAGAACGTTTGGAGGAAGACGAACCGGAGGCGCGGCTACCGATCACAGATTTTTTGTTTGCGGACACTCTTTCCGGAGATGTGAATGACTACTGCTACATTCTATGGGAAAGTTAGATGCGCTCTCTTGACGGTGCTATTAGGAACGGAAGGAAAGGGAAGCAAGAATAGATTGACGGGACGCTACTCACAATCACCATCCACTACAGGGTATAGGCGGTCCTTGACACACATACCCGTCCTTGATACAGTCACCACTCCTGTCATCTATAGTTGAGATAAAATCATGAAACTTGGTGTAAATACACGATAATTTATCTTCTATATTTTATGAAATCCATATAACTTTAGCTCTGCTCCTTAGTAGTTAGGTCATGGTCTAGGC
>WSTQ01000442.1:0-13108 GCA_019627725.1 Serendipita sp. 401 | reverse complement strand
ATCATCTCATATTGAGGTGGAATGAGTCGGGCAGGCTGGAATATGTAATCTGATATGAGTAGAACCTTGTGTTGCTTACTTTGTAGCCCTCTTGGCAGAGAGATGGTATGCTGGGTCACATTATTCACCCAGTTCCAGTTGCCAGCAAGACCATAGTTCACTAATTCGACAGGTTCCGACGTAGCCTGAGGGTAGATCATGGACCTTAGCGAGCTATTGATGTATACTAGATCACAGATTCATCATATAAACTCTAGCTTACTTTCACAGAGGGGTGAGAAGTGGTGTTCCATCCTTTGGCTTCAGGTCTTCCACCTCCATAGCATCGATGTGGAATTGAAAGACAGCGTCGATATCCAATATGAGATTCATGCTTGAATGTGCATTCTCTATCTCTGTTCGGCGATAGGAGACGGTCACACTGCTGCGGTATTTGCCAACATGGTAGTAATATTACTGGCGGAGTGTCCACAGCGGGCCAGTTCTCCCAATAATATGAACCTGGTTTGATAAAACCGATACTTTATTATCTTGATCACAGTATTACGGACGGTGTACGATCTTGTTGAAAGTCGTACGTTCTGGTTGGGCAGGCAAACCCCGCGTCGACCGTGAGGAGACTGCATCACCAGGTACAAGGTTATCTTACACTTACTCCAGCCCTATATGACCGGTGGAGGTGAGCAGGATCACCTATACTATCGGCGCTCCTCGGTAACGTCAAGGGTGAACACCTGAGCATCTCAGAGTCGGAAACCTTTGTTTACCCCTTCTGGATGTGGTATATGAATTGCTTGGAGAAGGGATGTGGGCCAAGCGATGCGAGTTCTATTGAGAATGAAAGAGGTGGAGAACTCGGTTTGTCTATAGCGCAAAGCAGACGTATAACTTCGGTAAGTACCTTTTTCTCCGCTCTTATCTTGTTTTGGACGCCCCGAATCACATACGTGTCCCTGACCTTGGGTGTACGTGCAAAAGACGTGGAACGTACATACCAATATGTCCTCTTCGGTGATACTGAGCCCAGGTTTAGACGCAGTATGGCAGTGGTATGGCACATTTTCACTCTATGTTGTGGGTATTTGTGGAGCCACTGGCAAATGAGCAATTCCACTGACTGATCACCAGGTGGTGCTCGTGAAGGCCTGCTTAGGGCCCTGATGCGATTATTGCACTCTATACCACGAATATTCGCCCTAAACCCCTAGCAAATGAGGTTAGCTGCCTATTCGGCCGGTTGGTCTCTTGTCCCTACATGTGAAGAAATGCTCAGGGTTCACAAGGGCGATGATTGCGCAACTCTCTTACCTCCATGTGGGGAATAATAGCTCCTATCTTCGTTGGTCTGCCCCCAACCTGTTTGGTTCCCTGAAGGAAGGTAGGCACAG
Source organism: Serendipita sp. 401 (assembly GCA_019627725.1). NCBI lineage: Eukaryota > Fungi > Basidiomycota > Agaricomycetes > Sebacinales > Serendipitaceae > Serendipita > Serendipita sp. 401. The sequence continues at coordinate 11,720 of WSTQ01000442.1, read as the reverse complement.
GACACATGGCCACAGTCTCGCCTTCTTGGTCTATATTCGTACTTTCCGAGAACAAGAGATGGAAGAAGACCAGAAGAGGAACATCCGCACACCTATGCTTCATTGCCTCCCTTCCCTGTGCCGAGTTGCATCTCACCAGTGTATGCTGGCTTGAACGAGGGCTATTCCGTCCTATGTAGATCCCTATGCAAGCGCAGCATTACTGCAGTCTAACCAAGGAACCAAGTTTTCGAGAGTGGGCCTATGCTGTTCGGCTATGCGAACGCTCGGGACAGTTTGCTGGGAGACTGTCCGATTGTCGTCCGGATGGGACGGCGTGCCCTATAATGCAAGGTTCTGTTGCGAAAGAGAAGCTGAGAGAGGGAGGTACGGGTGGAAGGAAGCGTAAGGTAGATGGATGAATGGATAGGACGAAACGGGGCTAGGGTTCGTGTGACAGATCTTGACTTGTTTGAGGGGGTATCTCACTTCTTTTTTAGGGATAGATCATGTGGGTTGGACAGAGACGAATTTCATATGGCCTCCCAGGAGCAACCGCCGAGGAGGGACACGGAGGAGAATAAGTCTTCAGGGTACTCGATTACGCGGTGTTTGTTGCTACGCTCTGAGAGTTATCTGATGTTCTGCGTCATTCTCTCCATGCGTATCGTCCTTGGTGGGACTCGGCCCAGTGCTCAAGCCGACAAGGCGTCTCACCGGTCTGGATGGTACCAACGGCTCCTCTCGACTGGTTGGGTCCATATGTCACTTGGACGATCGATATATCGTTACCTAGTTTCGGCCATGGACCGTTCGGACGTTCATCATCGCCTGTCCGGTCCTTTCCTCGACGTCCAGAAGGTTCAGTGGTCAGTCCCCTGCTACAGACCCTCTTGTAGAGCATCAACATCGCATGAGGTTGAAAGAGTCTGCTCGTCGTCTCGTGCTGTGGTGCTGTGGCTACGCCTTGTGCGGGAGTGGATCGGAGCTGGAATATCGGATCGATTGGGTCACTTGTCGATGACCGTCGACCGTCCCCCTGTTAAAGCGAGAGGCTGCATTTTTTCCTCGTTCTGATGTATGTTTGAGTATGGAACACGCTGATTCTGATTTCTCCTGAATTTCTTACTGCCTCTGGACGCCTTCTTCCATCGCCAGTCCGCGTCAAATTCTACTAGCCCTTAGAGGCAATAATGCAGCCAGCCACCAGCGAATGGAATTCACATAGCTTAGACTAGTCTAAATCTTTCTACGTTTGGGCTATGTAGGACATATGAGAGTGTCTTTACGCCGGCTTTTCGTCGCGACAGGAAGAGGATGCAGAACGAAGGGTTCGTATATAAACTGGTTTGGATGAGATGGAAAGAGCCCAAAGTGAGCCTTGTCGATTTATCCTACCCCGTGCGGATATTTGGACCCTCCGAAACCAACCATTGCCGTCTGAAAGCCGTACCTTGGCCGCCTCCTGACATTTAGGCTCTACTTGGACTCGCCCACATCCAGCGACGAAGACGACTACGACTACGACTACACAGCAAAGCAGAATACTATCCATCCCTCAGAAGATTATCAGAACCGGATATAGTTGGATAGATACGCTGGCGAAAAGTTACGGCCCACCAGTCTCTCCCTTCGAAGACGGACGAGAGCCCATCCATAGACGAGTCGACGACACGCTGCCGGGCGTGAACGATAACCAGCCATAGACGCGATTGAAACTACTTCATTATAATGTCCTACAGTTACGCATCCTCCACTCAAGCAACAGAGGGCGCAGGCGCGTTCGTCCAACAGAACCCGAACGGCTTAACGAATGCTCCTATGAGAGACTTCGAGATTGCAGCCCATCAAGCCGCGTTGGATGGATCGGTTCTCCATTCTTATCATAAGCGGGAGGCTTCTGGGTATTATGCAAGAGGTGAGCGTCATACTCTTTCTGTTTCGCCATTCTCCGAGATTTTTTGGTGGCGAGGAGAAGACGCTGACTTGCCTTCCACCCTATGTATCGTCGTTAATGTTCGACATTGATGATTTAGGCGCTCTGAATGCTGTTGATGATCAAGATTCAGGCCAGAATTCCTTACAGCGACGCCCTTCAAATTCAAGGAAACAGGTGCTCGTCGCGGGTAGTAGCAGTACACCTGGTGCCGCCGCGATGGCTGCCTCAAATCAATCTTTTGCGTCTATGGAGATGAATAACTCTACGATGAGCGCGGTTGGAAACGGTTCAGCCAATCAAACGGTATACGGCGGGAGCCATCGACCTGGGCTACGGGTGAGTGTACCCAGAACGAACACGCTAGCTGGTCAAGCAGTCCTTGGAGCGAGTGGATTAGGTCTCATCGATGCATCAGACGGCATCTTGGGCTTAGATACCTTCCTCCACCCCAACGCGACACCCGAAGCCACGTTAGAACGTGCCAATGGTAATGACGCCTCTCATTACCCTGGCGCATTATCCCCTCTCTCAGCATTCTCACCGGCAAGTGGTGGGCCTCACTCGCCTAGCGCCAACCAATTTCCACCTTCAAGTCCCTTTCCAAACTCGCCTCATAGTCCCTATCCCGTTTCACCAGAAGGACATTTTTCTTCAGGTGCCATCTCTCCAGCGCTACCGCTTCCTGCTCCTTCCCCTGTCTCCCTCTCACCTCAATTCGGTCCCACGGGCTCCAATGTTTCTCCTCGATTGCCGATGAAGCAGTTGAGAGGTCATGCTCCCTCACGTTCGCAGACGCAGCCGGTAGGCGACGAGGGACTCAAGTCTCGTTCGCTCGTTGGTAAGGCTCGTGGCAAGTCGCCTGCAGCGCGATCAAATACGGGCACCGTGGCTCCCACTCATGCCGCGTTTTCGTACTCGATTCTCGATCCAGTCGCTCAGGGACACTCGATGGGTGCCACCTCTTATAACAGTGCTACCAGTGCTCATCAGCGTGTGCCTTCTGTCGGAAACAAAGCCAATCAGTCTACAGGGTTGGCGAGAAGTCCATCCGGAGGTATATCCAAGCGTAATCATGGCGTAGAAGACAGATTCTACCGTAACAGGGGACATAGTATAGGGAACGCGAGTAGAAATGGCAGTACGGACAATGCCATTCATCCTTATTTGGTGACGGGCCAACGCTACGAAGGGAGCGTAGTGGCTCAAGCTGGAAGTGTGCGAGGCCATGATACAGGCAGTCTTGGTGGTAGCAGGAATCCGAGCCCGTATATTGGATCCAGTCCTTTACCAGGTACGCGAAGCCTCTGCTCATCTTCGCCACGTGAATCCTGACGTTTGCCCAGGTGGATTGGAGCTGCCAGGTGGATTGGCACTGTCAACCTCTAATGTTGCCATGATGAACGCCAGTTATAGCGATGGGAATACCCTTGCGCCTCCTATCAGCGTCGAAGGTGCCCCAAGTCGAAGGGGAAGCCTGAGTAGCTTGGGTGACATCAATGGACCTATGGATGTGAATGATAACGAGTATCATCTCGACATGTCGCTTTCTTCCCAACTCCTTGTACCCCCTTCCACATCGCCTCATTCACCCCACTTTGTAAATGCCTTTGGGTCGCCTCATTCTCCTCAACTCGAGATATCCTATTTGGGCTCTCCCTCTGCCCACCAACTCCCTCCACCTTCTCCTCTGGAGCTCACTAGCGGTGCATCCAGCCCTGCACAAGTATTGAGCCCTTGGGCCACGCATCACTCTAGCCCAGCATTTCTTGCAGTTGGGATGGAGCAATATGGACTTGGATTGGCGAATGCGGGGGGCATCGATGTTCCACAGTTCCAGGACTTGGGACATGGTCTTCTCTCGAGCAGCCCCCCATTCGCAGGAGCACCATCCCAAGAGCTGAATGCTCTCGATGTGGAACAGGCACCTAGCGTTTCGCAATCAAGTTTCCAAACCCAGCAGTGGTTGATGAACAAATTGGCGCAGGAGGATGCGATGATGATCGATAGTGCAACAACTGGCGCCAATCCTAGGAGTCAGAATGGTAGCATGGGTCTTGGGTTTGATCCCATGGCTGGGAATCCCAGTGCTGCATCGGCTGCTGAAGGATTTTCTGGGATTCATCTCATTCCTTCGCCTATGGCGGCAGGCCTCCAACTTCCTGCGCAAGGAACTCATACACCAGAATATGCCATGGCTAGTTTACCTGGTCAGCCCTTTAACTATACGGCTCAAGCATCACAACAGCAAGTGTACGACGTACAGAACGCACTCTCTTTCGATGTCAATCTCGGTACAATGCATACCACTTCGTTTAATGACCTTTCTCCGACTTCTCAGGCCGTCACCGACGCCGAAGGGAAGCTCGCTCCACACACTGTGCCCCCAACCCCGTCGACTGGAACGATTCTACCTTGGGCTGGACAGCCTGGAGTCAACCTTGCTCCTGGAGGAATCCAGCAATGGCAAGAACAACAACAAGTTGCAGCTGGCCAAGTCTTGCAACCAGATGTTACGTCGAACGGAGCGCAAACTCCGAACACGCTCTTGGTACCTCCAGTCAAGGTTCCCCGCCCTGCTGTCGCCCGCCGTCGCTCGTACAGCACGTATGACCAGCCTATGCCTAGTGCACCAGTAGTTTCTGAGCTCGAACCTGTGGACGATGTCTATTTAGGGACTGACGGTCACCTTCGACGAAAGAACGTGAGCGCCAGCGCCGGGATGATCAACGCACATAAACGGGCAAGGAGCTTCAATCCACCTCCTACGATTAACGTGACTAATTGGGATTCGAGACCATCGTCCAGCTCTATGACGATGGGAGGTCACGGTCAACCCCCGATACCAGCGTTTGTCCAGACGACTCGGAACTTACAACCGAGTCCCGAACATCGTGTCCCTTCACCATCTAATATGAATAGTCTGTACGATGCGAGACAGCACGCGCAAACTGCCATGTTGCAATCTCAAAACGGAGCTCTGACCCTCAACGACGCCTACCCGCCGCGAAATCCAGCGATGGTTGTTCCATCTCACTCGACTCTTGTCTCCCCTCCTCTTCCGACCTCTTCTTCCTCTTCCTCTTCCGCTTCTCCTACCCCGATCAAAGTCAAGCAGCAAGGTCAACGTCATGAGGTGAACGAAGAGATGTTGGGCAAGGCGTTTACTGCTAAAGCAGACTATTCGAACCCTGGTCTGAGGGCTCTACTCGAAATCGTGAGGAGGAGCCCGTTCTATATGAATGAGACTATGGAGCCGATGTTGGGTACGCAGGAGGCCGAGCTTTTATTGGAGCAAGTGAGGATGCTTGTCCCAAATGATCCGAGGTTCGCGTCCCGTTTGTCAGAGAACGGAGAACCGAGCGGACTCGTGGGTGGAGGGAATAATGGGAGTGCAGATAGTGCTTCTCGCGATGCACAGTCGATCTACATGCTCTTTACCGAGAGTAATCAATGCTTGATCTGTGGTAAACAGACGGATCGAAGTGGACGCGCTCTTGGACATGTTCGGTCTGATATTGGTCATCGCCCGTATCATTGTACCTGCGAGAAATGCGCTTCGAGTAACAAGTAAGTAGGCCCCTCGTACCGTTTGGTTTTCCTTAATCTCTGACCGGTTTCATCTTTGTAGTCCTCGCAAATTCTTCTCGGAAAACCTACTCGATGATCATTTAAAGGGCCAAGTCGTCAAGCAAGAATGTCAAGTCTGGTATGTGCATTTTTTTTTTTTTCCTTTTTCGCCCTTGTAGTCCAGTATTCTGACGATTGATCCGCCCATCAGCCACAACTTCTTCCGAAGAGGTGGAATGAGGAGACATATGAACTCAAAGCACCCGGGTGTACTTTATAAACATTCTGGGGACGAGGGCGACGATGAATCTTGAAGGGCCACACCTTTTTCCTCGACGTGTCTCGCCAATTATCTCGATACCAAATTCGGACTCACATACCCTTCTACTCTTCACTTGTTGTGTTTCAGTTTCCTTTCTTTCTGGTGTGCCTCTCTCTCGCTCCTTCCTCTCCCTCTCTCTCTCTCTCTTTTTTATCTTATTATTATTGCGTATCCTCCTTGGTCCTTGGGGTTTGTGTACCGGATTACCAACAGATTTGCTATTGTATCTAATCTCTAAAATGCTCATTTCTGTTTATTATTCCTATCATGATTGGGTAGTGCAGTTATTGGCCATGTGATGCTACATGCCGACTCAGACTACGGCTAATAGCCTAGAAACGGTTTTGGATTCCACCTCGACTCCCTCGCGAAATGCGCTCGTACATCGGCATGTGATTTCGTTTACGCAAAATACCGATGATTTCTTTATTCTTCTGTTTGAGCTAGTGGATTTGACTCATCGTCCGTTCATCTCACCGTTATCGGGGGATGGTTGACAATTAATTGTGCTTTCGCATGGCGACGATTGGCTAATTGGCTGTATGTGGATGACGAGATTTTGATCCTATCCGAGCGGAATCATGCGATACTCGGCATGTCAGCATTACTCAATGCTAATGCTTACTTAGCAATTGAGCATTTTCGGAGGTATATATGTCAGAACAGATCGTTTGGTGCTTAGGATCGCATTCTGTTCCTGTTGGCTTTATTTCCACCGTATCTCTACCGAGTCAGGGTCGTTTTCTGATACAAGAAGATGTCCATCGCCACAAAGGCCGTCAGTATCGTCGTCACAGCGGACTCCATTTGCCCGTGAGTGCTCGAATCCTTTGCTTCTTTTTTATCATTTTTGTGCTGGATTTCCTCAGCTCAATCTCTCATGCTATAGATTCTGCTATTTGGGATTCACAAAGGTCAACAAGGCTATTGCAGCTGCTAAAGAGCGAAAACTCCCCTTGGATATCAGCCTTCGCTTCGTACCGTACCAGGTTAGTTTCACCTCTCTCACAATTTGTAATCGTCCAATTCGCCTAATTTCGACATTCTGTGGCTTTCAGCTCGATCCGACTCTGCCGACCACGCATGCCGTTTCCAAACGGGAAAGATACGCACAAAAGTTTGGAGTGAGCCGGTTCGATCAAATGGAGTCTATGATGCGACAACGTTTCGCAGACGAAGGTCTCTCGATCTCCTACGACGGTTCTGTCCGTCAAACCACCCTCTCTCACCGTCTCATTGCCAAAGCGTACGCTGTCGGAGGGCAAGAGTTGCAGCTGAAGACGATAGAAAGGGTGTACAAGACTTATTTTACCGATGCAAAGGATATTGGTGATGTGAATGTGTTGGTTCCTATCGCTGTGGAAGGGGGAATGTTCAAAGATGCAGACGAGGCGAGGAATTGGTTGGAAGGAGAGGAAGGGATGGAAGAGTACCAAGGGGGAATTATGCAGGCGCAAATACAAGGGATCAGTGGAGTCCCCTTCTTCACGTGAGCGCCATAGTATTTCGCCGAATCGGGATACACTGACGATTCTCACTTGCAGGATCAACGACAAGTGGGCTGTCTCAGGCGCGCAAGATAAAGAGCTGTTCGTCAGGGTGAGTGGAGACAAAAACGCAACCTTGCGTTTAATGACGTGAATCCATAGATTTTTGAGCGCATCGCGAATGATGAGCTTAGGTAGGCGAACACTTTGACGACATCGAGACCCAAGGTGGTAAGGAAAAGTCTTCTATACAACTATTGTGACAGCTGGGTTGTGGGGAAAGGATAGCTACAAGTAGTGGAATGGTACTCGAAACAAAAAAAGAGTACATAGTCGATGGTCAACAATGTATGAAGATAGCTGGAGGAATGAGCTAATACAGGGGGCATCAGGAAGTATACAAAATCGAATTATCGTTCTCTTCTGATATCTTCAAGGCCTGGTACAGGCCTTGCAGAATCCATCTCAACCCGAAAGCGTATTGTATCGATAGCTTAACGGGTAATCTCCATCCCTGTGGTGCCTTTTGCGTTGGTAACGTCTATAGATGTGGAATCCCAATGTGCAGAGGCCGAAGGAGACGACGACGGCACCGGCGATGATTCCCGGAATCGCCTGTGATGGAACGTGGATCTTCTTCTTTTGGTCGATAATAGGTAGAGCGGCGGTGATGGTGGTGTTGATACAGCGTAGCCAAGGAGAATAGACTTGAGCCTCTGGGAGTGGACTCGAACTGTTCCATCCGGTTCCAGAGGTCCCGTTGAGAGGGGGAAATGCAAATGTGTTGTTGTAAAATGCAAATGTGTTGTTGTATCCAGTAAATGCAAGTGCGAATGAGGAGGCGCGGTACCATTGAATCACGTTTTCGAAGTGGACAGACGTATTATGACTGTTGGTAGAGTTTGTGGCGGTGGAATTAGTAGGGAGAATAGCGCCGTTGAAAGGCTGAATGGTATTGTTGGAAACACCGCAGCCATATGGACGGCCACCGGGAGAGGAAGGGGAGGGGTCAACGAGCAAGCTCAAGAGAGTTCCCGTCGACTCTTCGTCACCGATCATCCAATAGGATTCGTTGACACCATTCAGATTGGAGATGTTGTAGTTGCCCGCCGTGGAGTTCAAGGTGAGTTCGACAATGACCTGTTTGCCACCGGGTCTATGAGACGCAACTGTCACATTCGCACCGTATTCGTCCGAGTGACCTCGGCCAACCCAGAATATCGGCCAGAATCCAAAGGGGAACGGTTGTCCTGCAACGCCATCTCTCTCCCCTTCTTCAGAGTGATACGTATATCCACTTCCATAGGTTCGAGTACCTGGTACGGCACCTCTCGTACCACCACCCATTGCACGACCAGGAAATGGATAACTGTTGGGGAGGATAAACGGTTTGCCACCCCCGCCCGAGAAGTAGTTGGCGGCTCGGTTTTGGGTGTTAGTCGGACCGTAGCCAATGGAAGGATGCCCTGTATCACCTGAGAGACCTCTCCCTACGCCTGCAGAGAGTCCACTGGATCCATGGGCTCCACCACTACCACCAGAGCTGCCGCGTCCACCGCCACCTCGTCCACCACCACCTCCGCCACTACCTCCACCTTTGGGCATCCTCGGATTAAGCAAAGCCGTAGAAAAGGCGATGCTTGGAAAGAAAAATAGAATATGAAAAAGAATGTGCATGTCGTCTACGTGATGCAGACCAACGCTTCGTGACGATATCAAAGAGAATGAAGAGAAAAATAGCTATAAAATCAAAGAATAGCTGATAGTTGGAAGAATAGTATAGAACAGGGGATAGAATATCGTTGGGAGGCGCAGAGGACGTCCCGACTGAAAGGTGGGTGAGAGACGGACAGGGGGGGGCTTGATTGAGTTTGGGAGTAGGACAGAATGTGAGTAGGGCAGAATAAATAGGGAGTCGTGGTGGCTGAACGCCCCCGGCACTAGTGGCGGACAATCGGTCTCGACACGGATACTGAATGGGCTGGCGCTCGTCGACTGGCTTGTTTCACTTCTCGAATGTTTCACTTCTCGAATGGAGCCAGATTGGGCATTAAATCTTGAAGCCCCATTCACTGGTTACTGCATTTGATAAAGCAAAAAGTGTCTAACTTTGTCCACCGACTGATCGTTGGGCGCTTTTGCCTGAGTGGGATGGCGTTCAGACAAATCCAGAATTCAGTAGAAGCGATGCAGTCGCGAAGGAAGTTTGTTTTGTGTTTGCCTCAGGATTAGATACAAGAAAAGTGCACCCTTTGTTCTCGATGCGGCCATGCACTGCAGCTGCTACTTGGATGAATGACAGAGACATTATACAGTACCTAATGATGAGCAACAGTAATCAGAAGCGCGACGGGGATGGCCGAACTGATGCGTCGCTCTGGAGCCCTAACATCGAAAATAAGGAGCAGGAGCATTTGTGTGTATGAGAGCTGAGGAAGAAATTGACTACATTAGCGGACTACAGGTTATATATGAGCTTTTTCCATGTTGATTGCTGACATGCATGTACTGCGAAAAGCCCCGCGGAGGATATCAGTCTGTGGACCACCGACTGTCATTTTCCTGGACGATACACTTGCGAACCACTGGCGTTTTACAGTGAAATATGATTGAAGAAAGAGGCCAAGTTCATGTGAGTAGTCGTCCCCACGCTCCAGAACGACTGGTCCTGCCGCGCACTGATGGGGACGCTGAAATCCAGAAGAGCGGTCGCCACACTGAATTAATTTGTACTACAACGTATTAATATTAACTAGCCATAGAATTGACAATGTACATGAGTATTTTGACCGTCTAATTACCTTTAAGCACCCACGGCCGCTTCCAAATGTCGACATCCCTGTTGTTCTTGTGGGTTCGATGATAGATGGCCATAGGCAGGAATGAAAATGAAAAATTTAGTAGCTATATACCAGTATAGTATGGAAGCTGATTACTTGGTGATACTGATACGGCGGTTGGGGCTGGACGTCGGTCGAGGGCTTGGTCTTGGTCAAACCTTTGTCCCTTCCACATCCATTGTTGGCCCGCCACTGTTGGTCCGCCACTCCGTCGTCTCTCCCAGCCACCAGTAGGTAGACTCATTTCGTGATCCATAAAACTCCTCTCGACATTCAAGAAAGGTAACAACAGGATGCTTGCACGCACTGCTGAAAGGCTCATTTTCTGCTGGTTAGCCCGTAGCCTGGAGAACGCAACAGATCACAGCACTCGCCCAGGGACGGATGTTGTATGTCATCTTAAAGTACACTTTAGGTTCTAGCGGTAACGTTGTTATCCTGGGGATATCTACGAGATAAAACATGTACAGTTCTATTTAGTGTCCTGGTAATCACTAAACATCTCAATCACTACGCCCTTGGCCGCTGCTTTCGCTTCGAGATTCCCTAAATCCTCGCTAGAGAGTATAGGAGCCCCGATATCCGAGCGTATTAGGCTACCATCGCTACCTCGCTCGGTCCGTAGCATCCGAAGTACTCTAAGATTCTCCGCAGAGTCCACCCATGTAGGAAGGTCACCCATTTTGCATACCTGGGCAGTAAATGCCCGGAGGGGATGTCCGGGGGGTAGATGGTAGTATTCGAGTAACATGAACTCACCGAGGGATAATTCGCGCAGGTTAGGGACGTAGTTCCAGTGTGGAAAGTATTCGGGGTCGTAATCAGGGAAAAGCTCTTCCCGTCTTGGACGTCCACGGCGACTTGACACGGCGTGGATGTAGAGAGATTGAAGGCTGTCTCCGTATGCCGCTATCAGATGTCGCAACGGGAATGAATCGACCGGAATCTCGGCGATAATGGCGAGATGGCGAAGGCAAGGAAGGACGAGGCGATAGTAAGGAAGATGTAAGGCACCGTAGCCGTAGTAGTATAGCACCTGAAGGTGAGGAAGAGTAATAGTCTGCCCCTCATCGTTCTTTACGCAATGTCCATGCCGAGCATTAGTATTGGTGAGGTATCTCAACCAGGTGATATTCACGAAGGACTTGAGTACTCCAACAAGATTATCCGGAGCATAAGGAGTATCATCTTCATCAGAAAAGTAAATTTCGACTCGTCGGAGATGGGGATGGGAAACTTGCGCAACATCCCTTGCTGCATCCTGGGCCACGCGCAATATTCGCCATTGCACAGTCGCTCCACTAAGCCCCGGAGGTAGTTTCGTAGATGTTCCTACATATAGTCTCCATGTATTCGCAATTGAATCGACATCCGTTATAGAATACTTTCCGTTGCTATCGTATAGCTTCAACGGGACAAATCGACGCCCAACGGTGTCAGAGAGGTATTTCCATGATTTGCACACGGAACGAAGGATCCTCCTTTGCCTCTCACAACTCTTAAAACTTTCAGTATCGGTGAATCGTAGCTTGCGTGAGTCCCTCGTCCAGTCATCGCCCTCATAGGTTGTGGCAAAGAGGCCCTCT
>WSTQ01000440.1:0-13143 GCA_019627725.1 Serendipita sp. 401 | reverse complement strand
TGGGTTTTATAGGCCTCAAGTCCTGGAGAGTATTCGTCGGGCGAGATGGGCGTTGGCCCAGCCAGGCCGTAAGTACTTGTTCACAAACGAGCGAGCGAACGATAGCTGAACCCGCATCGTCCACGACCAACGTAGCCGAGAGCGACGAGTAGAAGTTATTTCATCCTTTTCCCTTTGGGTGACTGGTCGAGAGGCGACGAGCGGGCATGGGCTCAAGGGGATTTCGGAAGGGTCCAAGAGGCGAACGCGAGCGGCTCTTCGGCCTCTAAGAGTGTCATACGGTACTCCTGCGACCGTAAGATGTCTCGACGAGGACGAGGATAGGCTCAAGAGTATCCAGCTTCCCCAAAGCCAGGGTCAAAATTTCCCCTGTAATCGTCGGGATGGCGAATACGGCTCTAACGATTCTCTTCTGAATAATCGGAAATATTCCATGGGTCGTAGTGGTAAGTAAAACGAGCCAACCTGGTCTGTCCTGCTCGAAGAAGCGGGAGTGCAGGGTCGAACCGAGCTAGGGTGGAGGTCAGTCAGGAGGACAGCCTTACCTGCGCTGCCTTTGTTGGGACTCGGATGCTCCGTCCGTTCAAAATAAAAGCGGTCAGTAGTTATCATCACAGGAAGCAATTCATACGACCAGCTGCTTGTTCAGTGGGCAGACGGTCAAAAGTCAAGCGGTTCGATCGTTCCCTCCACTCGGGTCTCAGCTTGTCAGTCTACATTTCTCTTTGTCACCACGAACCTCAAATTACAAGTTCTCGCTTCATTACAATGGTTATATTCATCAGCTATGATAGGGTCATGATCTCTGCATCGCCCAGTCAAGAGTTTCTGATGGATCTTTCGGAAGTGCATAGCGGACCCAGCCTACGATGTAAGAGTCTGCAGGAGCTACTGGTTCATGCCTTCATAAAAATTTATCACCGCCGCGGACCCGCTCTGCCCCGCATTCCAGATCAAACCTAGGGCCAATGGTGATTTCCACGACTCTCGAAGGGATTTTCCACGCAAAAATGAGTGCTTGCCTGGCGGAATAAGGCCGCACACGATAATGGAAGGTTGGAATCCCAACCCGTCAAATGTGTTACTGGCCGGAGCCGACCATTGCATCGTCAGGATGAAAGCTGAGCTGCGGCGGGATTCAAGTGATCTAACAAGATAGAACCAGTCAGGGGATATTCGCAGCATGCGCATATAAGCCGTCCAAATAACTCTTCCCTTCCCTCACAAGTTGCCCGTCTCCTCCACTTCAAACAGAGAAACAAGAGAAAGATGAGCTCACGCGAGGAAAATGCTTGGTTCAAAATGTCGATGTGGGTATCATAAGACTCTCTCTTCTAGCCTTCTCTCCTCCCACAATCCGTGATGTAAAGGAAACAGACTGACGAGGGCAATTAGTAACGATGCTCGTATGGTGGGAGATAATCGTGAACCAGATTTTGGTTTCAATCAAGCCCAATATTTTCATAATAACGCACCAGGGCGTTATTTCTGCAGGAAGACTTGCCTAGGTGTTGCCGAATGGTAAGGCCCCGGGCACGAACTGGATTGACGAAAAATTCTGAAAATTCCGGTATCCGTCTAGTGCAGAAAGCTTCCTCACTCGGCATCAACTACTGGAGCATTGGGAACAGGTCGCTCAATGGGCTTGCGACCAATGGTAAGTCCCGCCCCGCCTGACTCTGGCTCTCGCTAATTATCCCTGTGCCATAGTCCAGAGCAAGTCGTCCCAAACAAGAACTCTAATACCGCCGCGGGAACCACCGAGAACACTCCAACCGCCTCTTCCACCAGCCAGGCGTCCGCCCCCCAATCCTCCACCGGTACTTCCCTACGACGCAGTCCCCGTCTCAGACAGGCTTGATATCCAATTTGATATACATTTGAAGGGGAGACGGGTGTGACCATCCGCATCAGAAGAGGCGCCTGGAAGCCGTCGAGAAATATCTTCCAACCAGTCCAGTGAGGTCTGAGCTGGAGGGAATTTGTTTTTACTGCATTATTGCGTTATTATTCCCTATGTGTACCAATGAGTACGAATACATTACCTATTTTAGAAGTGAGGACGTTCGACCTTTGGTAAGGATATGATAATGGCGTAGAAAGATCCCGAAAGAGGGATAGAACACTCACACGGGATATGTACGTGTTCGAGTGAAGGCAAGAGACGCCAGGCATTACGCGTTCCGTTTCGCCTACCATTGGAGCAAAGAAGGGAGGATGAGTGAGTATACCGCGCCCAAGGAATAGAGAAACCCAACCGAGTGGATTCCCGGGTTTAGTGTAAACTGTCACTCGTCGGTCGTCAGTCGTCAGTCTTCTATAGATCGAGGATAAGTCGGTTTACCAGTATAGAAATCCCACCGACGAATAAAGGGGGGACAACCCATCTTTCGCTTTCGAAATCGCCAAAAGAGGATCGGTAGCATCGGTTGGGCATAGCAGTAAGGCAAACCAGACTACCAACCAGATATCTATAAGGATCGATTTTTGGTCAAACTCTCCTCTCTAAAGCACGTTTGATCAGGTTTTCTTCGATGCGCTCCAAGTCCATCACACGTGTAAAGCCTACGCTTCCGCCAATGGCGTTTCCTGGATCGTAAAAAGGCGCTAGAAAGGTTAAGAGTTCCCGTCTGGAGGAATTTGACTGTTCATAGTGTACAGTGTTTTGGATTTTTTGATTCGTTTTATAATCGATCGGTCGAAAGGAACCCTCGTCGTTTGGGCAGCTCCAACTCTTATTTTGAGTTTCGACATTGTTGAGCCGTTTGTATTTACTTTGTTTTCGACCAAATCACTACCAAAAACTCAAAAGAAAATTAAAAATTGCTCTTGTTATGCGTACAAGGCGGATGGAATTGGAAGTTCAAAGCCAGCAACTGCACGAACAGGGGGAAGAAGAAAGGCGGAGCACACACGCACTTTCTGAGAAGCTGGACCGCAGACGAGTAAGATAACACCTACCTATTCAATAGTAGCAGCTTCAAACAAGGGTCTATCTGGGACATGAACATCCAGCAACTTTGACGATTCTCAATTCTCCCGACACTCTCACGGCGATTCCCGGCCGAGCAGACGCACCGAGTCTCAATCAGCAACTTGCTCAAATGAGTATCATCGAGTATGATACTTGATCTGCCACGGCGTCTTATCGGGTGTCAGCGCAAAGCGAAGGAGAGCGAAGCTGTCAGCCTCGCAACTTGTACCTTGCATAAAAACACACGCACCGTCCAAGACATGATACGCACCCCCAGCAGGATATTCAACTCCTTTCACATAAACCCCGTGCTGGAAACGAAGACATTCGTACTAAGTAGTACCACCAGGAGGATCGATCCTGCACTTGCTCATCTAACGAGCGGCGTAACGGCAGCTCGCTGAATCCGAGAACGGAAGATGCGTCTTCGGGTCAGACGATAATGATGCTGCGGGTGCAGCGAACGTAGAGAGCCCCTTCATCACGATGGGACATCCTTTCGGAGAATGAACATCACTGTTGGGTGTAGAGCGTCGAAGGAGAAACCCTCGCAAGAAATGAGGAGTAAACAAGAGCTCTACATGTCTTGGACTCTATATCTTGGAGGGTTTCGATAGGGCGATCTTGCGTTTGCCCATCTCTATAGCGTAAGTTCTAATCCTTCAATGAGCAGCGAGTGATAGCTGAACGCCTGTCGACCACAACTAATGTAGCCAAGAATGATGAGAAGGAAATCTTCCATCAGTTTCATGTGACATAGTTCGACCGGCTAGCCTGGCCTACGTTCGTAAAAGTGCCCATCCCATAGGGTGTTGGAGACGGGTCCAAGAATCTGAGCTGCTCTTCAATCCCAAGATTATCACACAGTATCTTCAGGACGGTACTATGTCTTGATAAGGACAAATATACACCTGGTCGGATTCCCCAAGGCCATAAAAGGTCACAATTGTCGTCGACGAGGTGATGGCAAATGAGGCTCGTTTCGTCATTCTCTTCTGAGCAGTCTTGGTGAGATGAGGGGCTGTAGTGATCAAAGAACTTGACGGAGACAATTGGTACTTCCTGCTCAAGATGGCGGAATTAAGGGCCGGCTGGTTCAACGACACATAACTGGCTAGGATGGGGGCTCGGACCCTCTGGTTTTGAAAAATGAATTAGTCAGTCGCAATTACTACGAGAGGCGGTCCATATTACTGATTACTTGTTCAATAGAGGGACGGTCAGAAGCAGTGGCAAAAAAAAAAAACAAGACGCATTCCACCAGTCCACGATCCTCGTTGCCATCAACAAAAGCCGCCAAATAGCAGGAATTTATTTCAGCATAAGTGCTCTGTTCATCAGCGCTGACGCATACATGCACCCTGACACTTGTCGAGCTTCGAAGAATCTCTGAAAGCTTCTGGCAGGGAGATGAGGCATATCAGGAGGTTTCTTTTCGAAAAGTATACTTAGGTCCAGCCTATGACACCGCCCATACTCGATGAGCATTGGACATTTTCGGCTGGTTTGCAGACGGCACCGGCTCCGTCCTTCGCATCGCTCCATGTCCATGCCTATTTCGTCTCTTTCTTAGAGGAGATACGAAGACAAAGATGACTTTGATTATTTGAGACAGACTAGCAGTACCAGGAGAGTATTGTTGTTCTTGCTGGAGGCAAGAGCCCACTGTAGACTGATGACTTGGAGCGAGATATGTGCAGTTTGGGATCCTCGTCATGAACCCGACCAGTCGGTGGTTTAGGAGGCGGCCAGACCCCTACTACCACATCGTAACTGGTCAGAATCAACGCTCAACTGAGCGGATTTCTGTGATGAAACAGTGTGAATCAAGTCAGGGGAAACGCATTCAATGCGTATATAAGCTCCTATTCTTCATCCTTCTTGCCTCGTAAACTCCTCTTCTCCTCCATCCCTCGCCAGATAATCCAGCCAGAAGATGTCTTCTCTCGAAAATACACTTTGGATGCAGCTCGCCATGTGAGTGTACTATCCCTCCTCGAATTTTCCGGACCAAAACGGAAAAGATAAACTGCTAACAAGAGGGATTAGGAACTATGCTCAAGCGGCGGGAAACGACCAAAAACCTTCATTAGGTCCAAATGAAGCCCATGATTTTTTGAACAACCAGCCAACGCGTTTCTTTTGCTACCGGACCTGCGGAGGGTTGCCCTGGTAGGCCCCCACTCGCAAACCGGGTCGAAGATGCTGATGTCTCGTATGTTCTAGCATGAACAGCTTTCTTTCTCGCGAGTTATTGGTGCAGCACTGGGAGCAAGCCGCTCAGTGATCTTGCAAACCTTTGGTAAGTCCCGCCTAGTCTGACTCCCTCTTTCGCTTACATTCTCGGGAAGGAAGCGAAGATGGTTTCTCTCCCAGAATAGTTATCAGTAATGCGGCGGGAATTGCCGTCAACACTGCAACCGCCTCCTTCCCCGCTTGGTCGTCCGCCTCCCACTCCTCCACCGGCACTTCCCTACGTCGTCCTCCTGTCTCAAGCAAGTTTAACCTAAGATTCGATCTTGGCTTGAAGGGAAATAGGTGTCGCCCACCCCATCAGAAGGATGCTCGAAGAAGCCCGGAAATGCATCCCAACCAGTCCAGTAGGTTCCAGACTCGAGACGGTTTGCTTTGATTCTATTTCTAAGTATCTATACTGTTGCGTGGTAATATTATGGTGATACCATATATGGATTGATGAGGGGAAGGGCTGTTTCTGGAAGTGAGCGCATGGTTGTTCAATTGCGACCGAACTCGTGGATAATCAGGTGTCTATGATACACAGAATCGTGAAAGAGGTCTAGCTGGAGACGCACATACTCGAGTCAAGGCGATGTATGAGGGGCTGTAAACGTTTCGTCGACCGTTGGAGCAGAAGGAGAGAAGACGGATGAAGATACACATATGAAATATTGGAGTTGGACAAAAAGTTTCCTCGAAACGGGTGGGAAGCGTTGTTAATAATTGTCAATTGACCATGGATCCAAGGGTATGGTCGGTGTACCAGTAAGGAAATTCCGTCGATCGATCAGGGAAGCCAGTGAAATCGTCCCTTTGAAAACCACCACAAGAGGAGAGCGATAATCTGTTGCGCAGGACAGCAAGGCGAACCAGCACTTGAGCAAGGCCGTCGATAGACTAACCCTATTCTCGAAATCACACTTGATCAGATCCTCGCTGATGCGTTCAAACCTATTCACGTGCGAAAGGCTGTAAACTTTAGCGGATTTTGTCCCTTGTGCATTTTTATTGTAAAGGAGTGCAGAAAAGATTTCATCCGAAAGAGTTTGGTTGTCTATAGAGTAGAAGAGTAATTAGATTTTCGATTCGTTTCATAGTCGACTGGTCCAAAAAAAAAAAAAAGGTCGTCGTTTGGTAGTAAGCTCCAACTTTGCCCTCAGCAGCGCCACCACCAAAACTCAAAAGAAAATGCCTAATTGTTTTTGTGAGCATAGGATGAATAGGTAGAAAGCTAAAGCTGTTTCCAAAACTGGCCCGCAGTATCCAAATTAATGCCTTCCTCAGTAGCTGCACACAACGATTCCTTGCATTCCCATATACAACAAGTAACACAGTGCAAACATATCGTCTAGACACATTAAAGAGAAATGTGAGATAATAAGGTGAAATGCTCATTGTAAGATTCAAATTCTCATTCGTCAACATATATACCACGTAACTCCTGGAGAGCCAAGCATGCAAGCAAGACGAGGAGGAAGATAGACATGAGCAAACTCGCTTTAGAAGGAAACTAAGAAATATTACACGCACCAAAGTTCTTCTTGGACGTCCTGTTGACCGGATCCGTAGCGGTGTTCCCTGGCCCTACCTTATTCTCCCTATCATCAATCTGAATCGCGCCATTCGATTTGAGCACTGTATCTGCACCCCAGGTACTGCGACTGTTAGGGTATCAAACTCATCTTGGGACCCAACAGGAATGCACACTGTTCAGCGCCAGAATTCAAGGAGGTGAAAGAAAGAGGATTGAGGATTGAGATGGTTTGGGCAAGGGGTTTAAATGGCTGCATAAATGTACTCGGCACCAGAGATTGATCTACGACAACTGGAGAGGGCAGTCGCTATTTAAATACAACCCCGGTGAGCAACCTCCAAATATCGACGCTGATGTTTCCAGTAAAAACACCACCTTGTTTCAGCCGTTCTTGGAAGCAGTATACGTACATTTGTATCCCGTTCGCTTCTGCATCTAGTTGGTGATAGCTAGAACCCTCCATCAGATCCCACGGCCCAAAAAAGGAGAAAAATGCCAGTCATCCAGCAGGTGACTATTATGCAGAGCACATGGAGATGAAAGAAATGAGCTGTGTAGGACCAGCGGAAACTGCACATGCTGAAGGTATTGAACGGGAGGCAGAGGAACGGCGGAGCACACGCGCGTTGGCTGGGAAGTTGGACCGCAGGCGAGTGGAATAACACGTACTTATCTAACAGTGGCAACTGCAAACGGGGTTCGACCAGGGACATGAACATCCAGCCAGTCTGCCGATTCTTCCGATGCTCTTCTATGGCGACCACAGACCGAGCAGACGTACCGAATATCAATCAACATCCCTCCAAATGTGCGTAATCGAGCATGATGATTGACCTGCCACGGCGTCTTATCGGGTGTCAGCCCAGAGCAAAGGATATGCGAAGCTGTCAGCCTTGTACTTTGGACCCGCACCATCAGGTATAGTGGACACCTGTGGCATGATACACGCAACCATTCGCATCAGCTCGGGCTAGAAACAAAGGCGTCAGTATCCAGAGGTACTACCAGGAGAGCCGAACCCCCTCATGGTTGAGAGGCGGCGCAACAGCACGCTCGTCAAATTCGAAAACGGAAGATGTGATACTCGTTCAGACGAAGATGATGAGTGCTCCTACGCTCGCACTTCGTTATGACGAGATGCGCTTGGAGAATGGACATCGCAGTTATATGTAGAGAGTGAAAGGGACGAATCTCCGCAAGGAGTGGAAAAGACCAGGCAGGAGCTCGAGATTTCTTAGGATGTGTAGCTCGGAGGCATCCTATAGGGCCATCTAGCTTCCGCCCAGTCCTCTGCGGTGAGTACGACCCATCAACGAGCGAGCGAGCGGGTGACCGATAGCTAAACCCCGTCAATCACAACCAATATAGCCTATAGAGATATATATATTTTATTCCAGGTTTTTTTTTGGTGAGCGATCTGCTTGGCCTGGCTAGGAAGGGCCTAAAGTGCGACCGAGCGACTCCTCAGAAGCAGCATACGATCAACGATGTCCCTGCATCCTATAGCACTCTCTCGATCTTGCAGCATACCTAGCCACGGTTACTCGGGATCTCCAAAAGGTGTATCGACGTCGTCTGTGGACGAGGAGAAGCGAAGGCGGTCTACGCAATCGCGCTCGCTCTGAACAGTCAGAAGTGAAACAGGGATCGCAGCAGGCGAGTATGGATAAATTAGTGCTTCCTGCCTCTGGATAACAGAGCTCATTTGACCTTTTCCTCGTTTCTCGTCTATAGCCGGCTGGTTGACTGGCTGAAAATCTTAGCCCTCTGGTTTCCGAAATCAGGTGGGAGGTTCACTGACATTATGAGGGAACTATAATAACTGCTTGTTCAATGAAACGACGGTCAGAAGTCACCAACGCAGAGTTCAAGGTGACGCACTTCCCCTTCCCAAAGTCCGAGTTTCCCGTTGTTCGCAATCTCCAGACCATGCTCGTTGTTACCATCAGGAACTCCCGAATAACGAGAAAATGTTTCAGAATAACAATCATATTCGTCAACCATGTCAGATACATTATCCTTTTTCAAGTTCCTGAGGACGGCAGTGGGGTTGCAAGATATCGAACAGTCGCAGAAGCGCTACTGGCAACAAGAAGCACCCTTAAAAACTTTCTTTCGAAATTTATTCTGGAACCCAAACTAATGGTCGCTCAGTATTTGAGCAGGTAAAGTGGGTTTCGCCACTCACAGCTGAATTCTCGACTCGAGCTTGAGACTGATCAGTCCGCTGAGACGGGATAGTCTTGTTCTTCTTGGAGGCGGTATATTGATGACTCGGAGTGCGAACATTACCTTCGTCACAAATCGACCAGTCAGTGAATTAGAAAACGGCCGCCGTGGAGCTTCCACACTGGTCAGGAGTGAAGGCGAGTTGGTGACTGAACAAATATGAACCAGGTCAGGAGAAAGCGCATAGCAACCCGTATATAAGTCATCCAACGCCCCCTCCCCCACCTCTGCTTTCCAAGTTGCTCCTTCATTCCTCCTCAGACCTGCCAACTAGACAAAGATGTCCTCGATTGAAAACACACTTTGGATGCAGTTCGCTATGTGAGTGTGATATCCCTTTCCTCATACTTCCAAACCATACGGGCAAGGATACGATGCTGACTAGGTGATTAGCGGTGATGCTCGTACGATGGGAAACAGTCATGCGCCTACTCTAGGCATGAACGAGGCTCACGACTTTCATAACAATGGGCCACGACGTTTCTTTTGCCGCCAAAAATGCGGAGGTGTGGCTGAGTGGTAAGGCTTTGCTCGTGAAGTGGGTTGATGAGGATGCTAATGTCTCTTGTATCTTTTAGTATGGAGAGATTTCCTTCCCGGGAGCTATTGGTGCGACATTGGGAACAGGTTGCAAAGTGGACCTGTACTCCGTGGTGAGTCTCTTTCGTCTGGGCCGTTGCTCTCACTTACAGTATCGGAACCATAGCAAAGATCATGCATCTCCAAGCACGACATCCAGATCTAGTACCGCTGCAACCACCTCTCCTGTTGCCTTCTCTGCCGCCAACCACACCTCTTCCGGCACTTCCCTCCGTCGTAGTGCCCGTCTCAAACGAGCTTAATCTCATCTTGTTTTGAAGGGAGCCAGGTGTCGCCTACCCCATCAGAAAGTATGCTGGGATACGTGAAGGAAAAATCCCCAAATTCCAATCAGTCCCACATGCTCTGATTCGAGATGGTCTACTTCCATTGTATTTGTGCCGTTTCGGTATCGTATTTGGGTTAATGACTGTATCGCATTTGGATTAATGACAGTACCGTATTTGGGTTAATGAGATGGATGTTTCCGGAAGTGAGGACGTCGCGACTAAAACCCGATGGTTGGAAAGTGGTTACGAAGAAAAGATTGAAAACGAAGGTTAATGTCGCTTGTACGAAAGATGGATGTACTCGAGGCCATGCAATAGGTGCGCACAAAGTGAGAGTATGGATAAATGTACTACGTTTAGGGAATATCGTAGTTGGGCAGAAAGCGTTTTTAAATCTAGTGGAAAGCATCAGTCTTTCATTGTGATCGGTCCGAAGATACAGGTTTACCGATATGGAATTCTGACAATCAATCAGGGAGCCGATCCATCCAATCTGCCTAATGGGAGTGATGATCGGTTGTGCGTGATATTAAGCCGAACGAGATGCCCAACTAGATCCCTGGAGTGACGATAGATCGAATCATATTCTTGAATCAGCTTCTCTTGATGCGTCTCTAACCAAATCACGGATATATGTCTGTGTATGTTGTTCCACATGTGGCCCGAACAATTGAAGAGGGCCATTCTGGAAAGGCTTGACCATCCACGGAATTGAATAGTGATTGTATTTTTTATTCGTTTCATAATCGACCAGTCGAAAAGGATGGTCATCATTCGGCGAGCTCCAACTTTCACTATTCGAACGTTGAAACTCCCCACTTCGACCGGTGTCTCCAAGACTGAAACGGAAATCATCACATGGGCTGTAAGAGCATGAGGATCTGCCGATTGGAAGAAGGGGGGATGCGAAGGACACGACGCTGGCGCTGGCTTGGAGGGTCGAATCATACGAGGGATCACACGTACGTAGTTGACAGCGGGAACTGCAAACGAGAATCCTCCAGGGATGAGTATCTCACGAAACCTCATAGTTCTTCCGATTCTCCGTCATGGCGTCGCAGGTCCAGCACAGAAGGTTGGGAAAGGGTGACGATTCTTAATCATTACTCTTCACAAGAATAATACCAGTAATACTTCTGGAAAAGAAGGGGCATCAGTACCAAAAAGCATCAAAAGAACTCGAAATAGTACATCTTAAACCTGGTGGGTAGATTGACGGGCACAACAGCAGGCACAGTACCGCATCTATCAAATTGAAGAATTTGGAGATGCATCCCTGATCCCGATGGTGGCGAGCGTAGTGACGGTAGCGAACCACCTCACCATGACAGGCTTGGAGAATGGACCGATGCACGAGCAAAGAATATGCAAAGGTTCAGGAAGTTGACAAGGGAGGAGATTCTGGGTTCTGGAACGTATCGATCAGGTGATCCAGTACTGGTCCAACATAAGCCGCACGGTTCTGCCTTGTTCGCTCACTTACGAATCACCCGCATCGACCACGACTACTGTAGCCAAGATCAACGAGTTGGAGTCATTCTATCCCCTGATACAGCCTGGTCTGGTGTGCGAGCAAGCCCTAGGGATTTCGGAAGACGTGGAGGCTTCCAAAAAGTGAACCATGCGTCTCCTCAATCGCCAAGAGTGTCGTGCGGTATTCTCGACAATATACGATGTCTCTATGACGACAAATCTACAGCTGGCCGTATCGTCTAAAACGCCAAAAAAATCCACTGTTGTTGTCGTAGATTGAGATGGCGATTATGTGACCTATTCAGTCTGTCATCTTGAACAGGCAGGGCTGAATCACATCATAGTAGAGACTGATAATCGTAGTGGAGCGAAATATCTGGCTGAATTACTTTTTTCTTCCTTCCGACCTCCGCTCTGAAGAATGGATTTGACTGGCCAAGCTGTTCCGGCTTTAAGTAGTTTTTCGATTATCACGAGTGAAAGAGATCTTACGGTTGCTAGTTTAATCGGGTGACAGTCAGAAGTCGTCGATAGCATGACAGTGGTCCAAACGTTCAAATTAGTTGGCATGGTCACTTCGCTGACCGTCTCCTCTCTGTCACCATCACAGGTCATCGACAAGTTGTTACAGCACAAGGATTATATGCGATAAATATCACAAAAATGCGACATACCCCTCCCTCGATTGTACACCCTCTCACTGAAGAGTCTCCCTTGAGGAGATGCAGTTCGGTCTGAAATGAAAAATGGTAACTGGATTCATGCTACCTACTCTACTCATTCAAAAAACATTTGGGATAACCCCTGCATTCGGGCGGTTTTCGGACATACCTGTGACTGGAAATTGTACACTCTTCTTGATCCCTGCCCGCAACAAACTTTCAACGGGGTCTCGGGCCTCTCGCGGGAAGAGACAGTTCTCTCGACTTGATTTTCGAAAAGTCCCACACAGATCCTGCCCTACGATGAGAACAATCGCTGATGAAGGATTGCTGGTTGGATACAAGTTTTGTTGCAATACCAGCATCACTACAGCCTTGCCATGTCCATTCCAAATCAGTTACGAGGGTAACAATAATCTCCGCAGGCTGAGACAAACGGGCTGCGTAAAAAGGTGAGCGGGGTAGTGACACTTGCCACCTGGGTCGGAATAAGAGCGTAAACCTGATGTAATGAAGCCCACAGAATCTCAACCGGTGGACAGGTGGCGGGGGCACCCGCCGGCGCCCGATTCCCTTGGAGCCTGATTAACTTGAAAAACTCGTCAGGATAAAGGGAGACCTGGGGGTACCTTCAGTGATCACAGAAGTGTGAAATGAGGAGGGGAAACACGTAGCAATGCGTATAAAAGCTGCTCCAACTCTCGTTCCCATTGCTTCACAAGTTACTCCCCCGACCCATCCCTCGTCAGACAAAGCGACACAGTGAAAGATGGGGTCAATCGAGAACACACCTTGGATGCAGTCCGTTATGTACGTGGAGCATCTTCCCCCTCGAGCCTTCCAATCCTCGGTGGAAAGAGCAAGCCGCTGACAAGAGCACTTAGGAACGATGACCGAGAGCTCGGTTTGGATATGAATGAAGCCCGCAACTCTCATACCAACCAACCGTCACGATTCTTTTGCTACCGAACCTGCAGAGGTATGGCTGTCTGGTAAGGTCTCCCTCTCGACCTGGATTGGCGAAAACGCTGACGTCTCTCGTATCTTCTAGTATGGAGAGTTTTCCCTCCCGGGAGTCGTTGGCGCAACATAGGGAGCAGGTCGCTCAGTGGTCCTGTCAACCTTGGTGGGTCTCGTTCTGCCTGACTCCCACCTTCCCTCACT
>WSTQ01000044.1:42376-53887 GCA_019627725.1 Serendipita sp. 401 | reverse complement strand
GTGATAACAATTGCGTCCGAAAGTGACAAGTAGATGAGTGAATAATAAATCCCAAAGAGCCCTGTAGATATTATCAGTTTTGCTGGGCAGATATATATAAGCATAAACGCCCACCAAAGAAACCGGTAACACCTCTTATCGCCAGGAAATATCTAACTCCAGGCGGTCCAGTGACGGGATATGGAACTGAGGCGCGCCGCATGTATAAAATCGAGAAGACATAGGTAATTGACTAGAGCCAAGCTCGTGAATCAGAGATAATCGTGTGCACTGATGACATACCATGCGAATAAAGATAATCTGAAATAACGAGGTAAGTCTCAATGCTTCGAAGGACAAGCAAATAGTCATTCACCTCGAAAGTAGGAATAGGTGGATCCAATTCATTGAGTATCTTGACAGTAATGTTCATACATGTTCCGCTCAGCTATGATGAAACGTTTAGTTTCGACTTATAGGACGTGCAACTGTTCCCACCTGCGACGCGATCATGAGTAATAGTCCAATATTGCTAAAAATAAATCGATATTAAGGTTGTGAGCTATGTAAAAAGATAATCTAATCAAGCGTACTTTTCATATACCACTGTTGCTTTCTTCCACAATCCTCTGAACACTGAGGCGCGATCGGTTCGAGTGGCGAAGACATCCTCAGGGGGGAAAGTTGAAGAAAATCCAGCGGTAGAAGGGGTCAAAGCTATCGGTTGAGAAGGAAAGGACATGAACGGGTCCAAGATGGAGTTATTCAGCAGGCCCTAAATCTATGTGCTATTACTCGTTCACCACCCGACCGGCAGGGCCGGCACGGTGGAAGAGAAGAAGATACAAGGAAGAAACACCTGGAGCCAGCCATTGCTCATATCATTGCTTTTGCTTCAGTAGTTTGTCTCGCATCCATCATCTCCAAACTCGGGCGATGAGTTTGGAAAACATAGAGAAACGTGCCAAGAAAGGGTGTTCCATGAGCGCTCAATCTCCATTCTGAAACCTGCTCTCCACCACGTCAGAGCAGTATGTCAGGCGATGACTATGATCCAGTGAAAGCACGTCAGTACGACATCTCGACTTTATCTTGGCGATTTGGTCTCCTTGTCGCATAATCCTAATCTCCGTCATGTTGTAGGATCCGGGTTTCTATCGTCGTATATGTCTGGTCACAAAGACACAATCGTTGCCTATGTGATGCACTTCGGAAAGATTAATGGCCACATAGTGAATGCAAAAATGGCCAGCATTGACCAGAACGTGAGTATCCGAGGAGACGTGTTCATAACCCCACGTCGGAGAAACCACTCACTTACAACCGTTTAACATTCCAGAAAATGGACCTTTCATACCAACTTCAGGAAGATGGTAAATGGATGGATGTATCTGTCGCATTTGATCCCCCATTGTCGGGATACGAAGAAGTGAAACCTCGGCTCCTCCAGATGAAAGAGGATGCGGAGGAGGGCCTTGGGATGGTAAAATTAAACTCTCTGAACTGTGTAGAGCACCACATGACTCATCTATTTAGGCAAAAGCACCTCCTTTGACGACATTTACACTCAAGCCTTCCATGTTCAACGCTACCCCCGTTCTTTTAATCCTACTGGTTCTCTCGATAGCTCCATATGAAAATCACACGATATCCAAGGATGATATACCCACCGCCCTCCATCCCTATCTTCCAACTATCAACTCAGCGAACCACACGCTGACGAACATACGACAAGCACTTCCCTTCACTCCAAATACTGCCTATGTTCTCTGGGCCAGTATTGGCGTTATCCACGTAGCGCTAGCGCTGCTTGTCGCTTTCTTTTCGTTTCAACGGAAGGCATCCTTTCGTATTGGGGTGCGTCCTGACTACCATCATCAGACAAATGAAACAACTGACCGTCTTGTCTATAGATCGCGTGGATTTTGTCCACCCTTCTCCTTAGTTACCCTGCAGTCTTTGAATTTCGTTCACATCTCCAGACTGCTCGCATCAAGTCTATTGGCAAACACAAGTGACCCTTTCGTTTCAGTCTTATAGCGGCTATGCCTAGCCCTTTGTTGTACCCACGCGGAATCTATTGTGACAATATGTATGTTTCACTCCTTAACCATTACGTGTTCCTCAAGAGGCAGCAGTCAACTTTTCATAGTGTGTGTGAGATTTCATAAACGGGATGTAAAAGGAGACCAATGTATCGACAAACGCGCCAGGAAGGTGATTATCATGTAAGAGGGTGTTCCCTAGGTGTAAAGATTAAGATGGAATTGTTTTCGTGGCGACTGCTATGAAGGTGTCGTGTTCAACAGACTCGACTTCGATGAGTCCACCTCTTATGCCTCCTCCTCAGCGGCTTGCTCCTCGTATTCACCCTCCTCCTCGACACTATGAGGCGATTATCAGTACACTGGAATCGACCCAAGAGGTATACTTACGAGGCATCTTGGTATTGCTGATACTCAGCAACCAAGTCTTGCATGTTGGATTCAGCTTCGGTGAACTCCATCTCATCCATTCCTTCTTGGGTGTACCAATGAAGGAAAGCCTTGCGCTTGAACATCGCCGTGAACTGATCGGAGACACGCTTGAAGAGTTCCTGGATAGCCGTTGAGTTGCCGATGAAGGTGACTGCCATCTTCAAGCCACGAGGAGCGATGTCGCACTGAGCGGTCAAGACGTTGTTGGGGATCCATTCGACGAAGTAAGCGGAGTTCTTGTTTTGGACGTTTTGCATCTGTTCTTCGACCTCCTTCATCGAGACCTTGCCACGGAAAACGGCGGCAACGGTGAGGTAACGACCGTGTCGTGGGTCAGATGCAGCCATCATGTTCTTAGCATCGAACATTTGTTGGGTCAACTCGGGGACAGTAACGGCACGATATTGCTGGCTGCCTCGGGCAGTCAAAGGAGCGAAGCCAACCATGAAGAAGTGGAGACGGGGGAAGGGAACCAAGTTCACGGCCATCTTGCGAAGATCCGAGTTAAGTTGACCAGGGAACTAAACACCACGAAAGATCAGCACGGATCAAGCGACTAAACCAGTAGAACTAACCCTCAAGCAAGTAGTGATACCAGACATGACAATGGAAACGAGATGGTTGAGATCGCCATAGGTAGGAGTGTTGAGTTTGAGAGTACGGAAGCAAATCTCGTACAAAGCCTCGTTATCAATGCAGAAAGTCTCATCGGAGTTTTCGACAAGTTGGTGCACCGAGAGAGTGGCGTTGTATGGCTCAACGACGGTATCAGAAACCTATTGCCTTAGATGAGAAAGGGAACAAGTGGAGTCGAAACGAACTCGCCTTGGGAGATGGAACGACGGAGAATGTGCACATCATACGGTCTGGGAACTCCTCTCTGATCTTCGAAATGAGGAGTGTACCCATACCAGCACCAGTACCACCACCCAACGAATGGGTGATTTGGAAACCTTGGAGGCAATCCGTGGCCTCAGCCTCCTTGCGGACGACATCAAGAACGGAGTCAACGAGCTCAGCGCCCTCGGTGTAATCTGATAAATGCGTTGAGAGATGTGTGGATTACATAAACAAAGGAAAGAACTCACGTCCTTTCGCCCAGTTGTTACCAGCACCGGATTGTCCAAAAACGAAGTTGTCCGGTCGGAATAGACCACCGAGAGGTCCTGAGCGAACCGAGTCCATTGTACCGGGCTCGAGATCGATCAAGACGGCACGAGGAACGTATTTATTGTCTAGTAAACATAAAAAGGCCTTAGTCCGAGTATTAGGCAATGGTATACTGTTTAAAATACGAACCTCCGGTCTCATTGTAGTAAACGGAGATCCTCTCCAGCTGGAGGTCGTTGGTTCCCTTATACCTGGCGGAGAAAGTTAATCGATGAAGATATTTCGAAACGAAAAAACCTACAATCCATTTCTCTCAATGCCGTGCTCATCAGAGACGACCTCCCAGAATTTGGCACCTTGAGACGCGTATCAGGATGAGCGGTTTGAAGAAAACGAGCGAATGGAAGACAAAAAAAAATGCATGAAGGAGCGAAAGGAGATTGAGAACAGTACCGATTTGGTTGCCGCACTATGCAGGGCCAGGGCCGTGATCAGCATGTAGCGCGCCGTACGATGTGAGCAAAACATACCTGGCCAGTCTGGAGATGTACAATTTCACGCATACTGTTTAAGCGAAGTCTTAGGTCAGAGAAATATCGCGTAGACGCGTCCGAAAGGCGTAGATGCCGCGCAATCGCTGTGATGGACAATCTGAGGCCGTCCAGCCATTGGGTACAGGATGCAGCATCATGCGCGACAAGGACGCGGAGAAAGAGGTTCCAGAGGAGACGAAAACGTACTTTGTTGATGAGGGCTGCAGAAAAGAAACGTTTGAGCTGGGGTCAAGACAGATCAAAAAGTTGGTTTGAGCTCCGCCCACTTGAAACCACGGACAGTCGTCCCATAAGCAAAAAAAAATTCCCTACATACAACCAGGCTAACTAAATCGAACAAAAGGAGCGGTGGAAGATACACGGGCCTGTTTCAAGGCGTATCGGCATGAAGACATGAGGATAGCAGCGAAAGGAAAGTCCGAGGGCAATATCGCCCTGATAATGTCGTAAAGGAATATGATGGCATATACAGAACCCAGAAGACCTTCAGCGACGCCATCCGCGAGTAAGAAGGCGCAGAACGACGTTAGCTACAAAGACTTTCAGTACCGCCCTTTCATCGACAGCTACAATACTCACGGTCACGAAACTGAGAGCACCTCCAGAAATAAAGTCGTCGACGGAAGTGGTTAGAGATTGCCCGATGGATCTCAGATCCAAAAACGCTCCGAATAAGAATATCTCCACAACGATAGCAGAAGTGTCTACAAGAACAAAATGGTTGGTTTGGAAGTACCAAACGGGAATTAGACTTACGTATTGCAGCCCGGCGCGCTGCACTACAGGAAGCCGTTAGTGATGAGATCTAGATGCATAGATACATACATACAGCAATATGATTGCATCCAGAGCTCTTCTGGACAGGGATATTGCATCCTTTAATTGGTTCGTCAATCAGTGATCACAGAGTAATGAACTAACTCACCTGGGCAGTGACGCCAGCCCTCCTTTTTGAGTAGACTCTTGAGCTCTTTCTTACCTTCGCAAACATGTTTCTTTTTGCTCGTGGGGTCTATGGTTGCCTGGCAGTGACGACACCACGTTTGATCGCATCCTGGAGTCGGGCAGTCGATCCACTTTTTGGATTTTTCCTTCACCAGTTTGTGCCGATCCATAGCATGTGCCTTTTGACATTTGCCACATTCGAACCTAACTGCATGCAGAAGGAATTCCAGCTCATCCCAGCGTGCGCAGTCAGCGTCTGATAAGTTCACTTGAGTAGCGATGCCGCTTGTCACCACTAGCAAAAAGGTCAGTCCACTCTGCTACTTATATCGGTTGATACAGATTGACTCACATGAAGGATTCGCTCCAGGTTCATCAGCCGCCGAACAGCAAGGACATGGAATTGGGAACCGCATCTCGTCCAACCGTGAAAGAATATAGCTCCGCATACACTCACGCCCAAAGGCGTGACCACAAGACTGGATTACTACAGACTCGTCCAGTGGCTCTTCCTCCAAACATATCTGACAGGAAATCATCTCTCGTTCTTCCACTCGCCTAAAATAGGGTGCAAAGGAGAGGTTCTGTGCCGCTGGGAATGGGGGTTGGAGGAGTTGCCCTCGCGGAGGGAATGCAGTCTCGTTCGAAGTAGCCAGAGATAAGTTGGATGCACTTGGAGCAGATGTACGGGGTGATGGACTCCTTTCACGATTGACAAAGGTAAAAGAGCCTGCTGTAGCGTCCCGTGAAACAGCCAGGATGAGCATGGAATCAGATGCTGCCAAGGACTGGTTATCTGCAGGCGAAAAGGCGCTCGAAGATGTCCTGGCTATCTCAAGAGCGGATTCGTTGGCAAGCGCAGGAGTGGAGAGGGAAAGTGCAGAGGTTGTACGGGGTACGTCTGGATAGCTCTCTTCGGATTTATGCATAGCGATTCCATGGAAAGAGACAGTTGTGGCCATCGGTTGGCGCTCGAAATCTGAAGCACCCTCCTTTGGGAAGTAGGTGATAAGCAATCACGGTCACAATTCCCACTAAGACAGAAAGGAACATACTCCTAAAGACTCGGATTTCCGAGAATTAGCACAAGCTCCGCAGAAACAGCATCCGCTGGCTAGCGTCGTGCTCTCAGGCTTGGATGGCTCAAGCTCGTCGCGCTTATCAACCCCGCCTGGAGGTGTGCTGTCCTTGATATCCAAGAGTTCGTTGAAAGTTAGCACAGAAGAAGGCATAGCGAGGTCAGAAATAAGGAGTGTAGGTGCAAAATGTTATCGAGGCGGGCTCAGCGCGCCTCCCGGAATTGCAAGGATTTACACTGTGCGAAGCGACGGACAGATCGTTTTGGCCATAAACCTGTTAGAACCGCTTGCTTGAGATGCGCAACGAGGCGTAACTTACACTAGCAGCAGCCAACCGCAGATCTTCAACTAGCAGCAGGCTTGCACGTTGCAGGAGGATCCTCGATGAGAGCGTCGTGGTTATTGGGACCCTTTGTGTTCAAATCCCGTTAGCTTGAGGGACGATGACGAGCCAAAGAGCGACCGCAGTGCCAGTGGCGATGGCTAACCTGTTCTCCGCCACTCGATCCCCATAGTCCCAAAGGCGACACCTATGGCACACCATATATCGAAATCTAGAGTGAAAATACTCAGTTTCTTCCATATTGGACCTCTAATTTCAAGCGACGTTCACAATCCCGACGGGCTACACCAATCGTTTTTATTACGACTTTGCCGGTCGACTTGATGAAAGAGCAGCACTTATAACGTGTTTTTATCGCATAAGTGCAGTTCTACTGACTTTTCAAGCATCAAACCTGTCATTTATCTCGTTTTCTTCCACCTCAAAGGGATCGTAGCGGTCATGGTAGGGAAACGAGTCTCAAAGCATTCTATGCACCGTTTTCAGATCTTTTAATCCTACAGACTCTTGTAACTCTTTCAATTTTGCTATTCGCATGACTCGACCTTCAAAGTTCAAGGCATTTAGCTGCCAGGATTTTCTCCCGTATTCAAAAACTCGGTCTTCTCCGTTATATACCTTCTCGGTTCTTACTGGATACCACCGGCGGCATGTGCAAGGGATTGGCTGGTCACCGGAATACACGAATGGCTCAAATCGACGCGTCTAGACAGTCGAAACTCGTTTAATTTCTTCCAACGGTGTTCTTTCTGAAATCCTTGGATCCGTCTGTTCACCTGATTCACACGCCCTGGCTTGTGAATCCCCTGGTGGAAGGGTCAAGACTATCAACAGGCCCTCAATCACCTGCAACGTTGGGATAGATTTGCAGTTGGTTTAGCCCCTATTTTGCCAGCAAGAGAGAGGGACGACCTTTGGACGAGATCCGTCTCACAGCAGTGGTCAGGGGCTCTATGCCGGCACCACCTCCTAGACATCCGTGTCGAGACAAAGCGGTGGCGCGCAACGTGTACTGCTGCAATTTGGGTAAACGAATCAGTGTTCTTGGTACTTGGGTCGGTTGAGGGGCTTTGGAAGTATAGACCCCACTGTCGACGACAGACAGAAGCAGGCTGCCCTTTCTGATTGGGGTAAATTGCTCGTGAGAGCACGCACAAACTTTATGCACAGGCGCTTCCAGCGAATGCGTACACTTTGGGCTGCAACCGAGCGACGCACCTCCGCCTGCTGGCTTCAAGATTCGGAACGATGGACCGACAAATAGTGCATCTGGAATTTGCGGTGTTGAAGTCGTCTGTTTGCCACGAGTCCTGATGGCCGCCATGGCCCGTAGCAGGTTAGGATCGAAGTCTGACGATGGCGTGTGGTTGGATCTTTGGCCCGACTGGGTGCGACTGAGCCGAGTTACCAACCTTGGTCCCGTTCACCTCCTCCCCCCTTGGTTTCTTCCCTTCTATCCATAACTCAGGCTGCTGCTTTTTGATCCCAGATCCCTATTATTTCCTTCCAGATCTTGATTTGTCATGCCCGCCGCTGTATCAATCCCCCCGCGCGACCAGGTCCCCTCCCAGCCACAA
This sequence comes from Serendipita sp. 401, assembly GCA_019627725.1. NCBI lineage: Eukaryota > Fungi > Basidiomycota > Agaricomycetes > Sebacinales > Serendipitaceae > Serendipita > Serendipita sp. 401. The sequence goes on along the minus strand of WSTQ01000044.1, from coordinate 45,823 downwards.
CAGGCTGAATCTCCCATGTCTTTCAGGACTACACTAGGCGTTCCAAAGAGCTTTCGGACCGGTATCAGCCCATTCCAGTCCTTTGGTAACTTTGAGTAAGTCTCCATTCCATCAGCCATCCCATCATTGCCCGCGAGAGTGTCATAGGCCCGATGGGTCTCAGAGCTCACTGGCTCATCGATAGCATATCTTGGTGTTTCGATCAAGGCCATGGCTATAGCTTCATCGGTCCTTATGATTACTGTCCCCCCCAGAATTTCGGAACCGTTCCGCTGACTCTTCCGTGCCCAAACGCTGACTGATCGCCTTCTAGAAACGCAGACTTCAAATTATCGTCTTCAATGACTGGCTCTGTTGAGTCCGAATCATCGCGTCTGATGAGAGCCTTGAGCGCCTCTCACCCTTGCAATAACGCCAATATTCTGGGAGACTGTCTGACCCCTAATACTCGCGAAAAGGAATTTTGTCGCGATTTCACCTGCTGCGGTATCGATCTTGGAGACTTGCATGCGCTCGTTGAACACTTCGAAGATCACCATGTTCGCGTCGTTCCGTCGGAGTACCCATTCCCAGTAGCTGGTGCCGACCTATCTACAACACATTCTACGGACGGATTGGCCCCGGCGCCCGCTGGAATGGACCCGGACGAGATGGAGATGGATGATAACGTCCCTTCCCCTGCTTCATCCAACTCTCCCCCTGCGACGCCTCTTGCACATCCTCCCGCAAGCGCATTCGATACAACTTCCGTATTTTTACCGTATCGCCGTACCTCCGACCTTGGCCCGGCGACGTACTTTACGGCTAGTCCCACCATGCAGCGATCGCATTCGATGGGAACACACATGAATGGGCCTGGGATTCAGCCTGCTTTACTTACCCGTACTCCAGAGGAAACACCCCAATCATCGCCCCCGGCTACTCCCGCGGCATCCACAAAAGTATTAAACACCAATCGAAGGATAATAGCGGGTCCAATCGTACCTAATGCGGCAAGTGACCCACGGCCCCCCTTACCAGGAGGCAAGCCATTCCGCTGCCCCACCCCTAATTGCACCAAGTCTTACAAGCAAGCAAATGGATTGAAATATCATCTGACACATGGACAATGCTCTTTCCTTCCCCCCGATCCTGTTTTGGAAAATCTCACGGACAAAGAAGCTGATGAACGATTACGCCCATTCGTCTGCGCCGTTGGAGCTGCAGCAGGAGGCAAGGGTGGAGGATGTGGACGTCGATATAAGAACATGAACGGCTTGCGTATGTGATCCTTTTCGAACTGATAATGATAGGGACTGACGTAGCGGACAGGGTATCACTATCAGCATTCTGGCGCCCATGGAGCAGTTGGCCTTGCGATGCTCGCTTCGAATACACATCCACCACCACCCGCTTGGGCCATTGGAGGTAGCAACCTCACCCGCTCGAATTCGAAGGGGAGCGGTGATTCTCCCACGTCCACGCCACTGACTTCCCGACCTGGGTCGTCATCTGGCAACAAAAGCACTCCAGGGTCGTCTCACGCGCCTACCGAAGAGGACTTCGACGGCGACGAAGACATGGAGATGGAGTTTGAGATGTCCTAAGGCAGAAGGTTTCGCCCCCCCCATAGACGACATTCTCTGAGCGACCTACTCTATTTATCAACACGATCACCCTTCATTTTCTCTTGAAAGCTTTAGACAGCGGTGTGTTTAAATCACTGCACCCGCGTCTCTCGGTCTCCTCAAAAGTACAAATGCATAAATCTTGACGCGGTTTTCGACAGCGAATTGTCTTGTCCGCAAACGTGTCTTGCCAATATAAAGGGTCCCCCAAGACTCGAGTTTACCCACACACAGAGACCAGTACCTCAAATCACCACTTCCCCCTACCATTGACTCTCAGCATTCAAGGTTTTCCTTATATCCAAGCATCATCACACTAGTCATTGTCATTGGCATCAGCGCCACATGTTCTAATACTACATATGCCTCTATGTCACGCTGATGTATCTACTTGTTGTACTGGGTTTTCTCCAATATCAACGCTGTCCGTAATAAAGCCGTATGTCTTGTGCACGTTTGGCAATTCCGTGATGTTCGTTGGCTCCTTTGAGAAGCGTCTATGACTGCCGTCGGTGTCTTCTTGGCTTCTGCCGCGATGGGGTACGTTCGTCCGCGGTTCAATGACCTTTCCTGAGCTAACGTTTCGTCGTCAAGTTGCATTTGTTCCTGTCTCGCAGCTATCTTCTCATGTATCGGTGAGACCCTGATGGCGATTGTGGACTGTGTAGCAGGGTGCTTCGAGGGGATTATCGCTTGTAAGACCGTCCCTTTCCCCAATAGAATCAATGATAAGCTGAGAATGTCGTTCTAAAAGGCATATCTGGTATTTGTGTGGGTATCTGTGATTGTTGCGCGGCTATATTCTGCTGTGGCAGGTGAGGGCTGGCCTTATCGAAAGGGAGACGAGACTGTGATAACCATTGCCCGATAGACGACACAGACATGAAGACGACCTGAAAGTGTAGCACTCGTTATTTCAGACGTGCTCACTATAACAAGGCTCCCCCGACGACCAGGCTCTCCATCAATGACGACAAACGACAGTAATGACGATTTCGTTCTTCATGACCTGTATATTGTTTCTCAATAATGATCATGACCCTTTTGATTTTTTCTTTATTTTTCTCTGTAAGAGTTGTGGGATGGCTGGTCATTCACCTGATGAGCCCAAGCTTGGACAGCAACCACGCGTCATTGGCCCCTTCGCAATGGCTGAGGCTCCTCCCAATCTCAAGCTACTGCTCATTGGAAATAGCTCGTCTGTATCATATGTGATTTAAAAGTCGAACAAGCTAAACTTTCTCACCCCAGAGTCGGAAAGTCGTCTCTGTTGATGCGCTTCACGGATGCACAATTTCTTCCAGAAGTATGGCTTGTCTATCTCGATTCTACTTAGTCTCACGAACGTTTCAAGGATGAATCTAGCGCTACTAGTTGGTCGGTTCCGGATGCATGTTAGGACAGACACTGACGGGTTGTCAACCCCGACTGATATGTAGTTGGAGTGGACTTCAGAGTATGTAAGATGGAGGTGAGAGATAGTCCCGAGGTCCGAATATGCGGTTGAACGAGCTATAGATAGGCGGACGACGCGTGAAGTTGTCAATTTGGGTATGTACGATGGATTCATGACGACAAGGAAGCTTATATTTCCTGTTTTTGATGTAGGACACGGCTGGTATTATTTGTTCTTAACACATGGTCACGCTCTCACATCAGCCTAGGCCAGGAGCGATTCCGGACCATCACTAGTTCATACTACCGAGGCGCACAAGGTTCCATTCCCCCTTTATCTGAATACTTTACTGGGTTATGCTAACCTTATGATAGGGATTATCGTCGCATACGATATTAGTAACCGGGAAACCTTTGAGGCGCTACCGAGATGGTATGTATCGCT
>WSTQ01000044.1:0-13250 GCA_019627725.1 Serendipita sp. 401 | reverse complement strand
GCTTGGACCTCCCCGCGCGTCTGTGGTTTATAGCTGAAGCTCCTATTGGTGGATACGCTCGGTTTACTTGCTTCAAGATCCGCAGACCGAGATGTTAAGAGGACCAATCCCAGTTATCCTTTACGTATCGCGTGCGGAAGAGCACGCCATCGCGCTTGCCAATTGTTGGAGTGGTTGCGTAACGCCGAGGACATCCTGAGGCTATAAAGGCATACGATCTAGAAGCAAATGGTTCATCAACTGAGGATCTCGACCTCTTTCTTTGCCCTCCCAAGCCCTACCTAGTCTACAAGCATCATAGCAAGCGATTGACCTCTAAGTACAATGGCCCAAAGCAACTTTTACAAGTATGTCGTTGTTCAAGCGTAATTTCTATGTATCTGACAACTCGGCGGCTGTTTGCTGCTATCAGGGCTCCCGAGTTCGACACTTTGCAGCTCCATGCAGGTCAAACCCCAGACCCGACCACGAATGCACGCGCCGTACCGATCTACGCAAGTACCAGCTTTGTCTTTAATGACTCACAGGTAAGTCAAACGCCCCTCCCTCTATCTACATTCTCTGATCCATTGGCTATAGCATGCAGCAAGCCTGTTTGGATTAAAGGCATTTGGGAACATCTATTCCCGGTTCGTTGATTCCTAGAAATCGAGTAAAGGTTCATTCGTTCTGACACTCTGGGGTTTTAGCATCGGGAATCCCACTGTGGATGTATTTGAACAGAGGATCGCTGCATTGGAGGGGGGCGTCGCAGCTGTAGCCGCATCTTCTGGACAGGCCGCGCAGTTCCAGGCAATCTCTACTATCGCAGGTGCCGGTGACAACATTGTATCGACGTGAGTATCGGCTACCTTATGCGTCTGTCGATCATCAACTGAGGGATACCTTTAACAGGTCATACCTGTACGGTGGAACATACAATCAATTCAAGGTCTTCCTCAAGAAATACGGAATCACTGTCAAGTTTGTCGAAGGCGATAGCCCAGCAGCGTTTGCAGCTGCCATCGACGAGAAGACAAAGGCGGTCTATGTCGAGGTGTGTAGCTCTGATTCATGGGTAAACGCTCTCACTGATCTCCATGTAGAGTATCGGAAACCCTAAATACAACATTGCACCTATCCCCGAGATTGCCAAAGTCGCCCACGACAATAACATTCCGCTCATCGTCGATAATACGTTTGGTGCTGGTGGCTATATCGTCCGACCAATTGATCTGGGTGCCGATATTGTCGTGCATAGCGCCACAAAATGGATCGGAGGACACGGAACGACGATTGGTGGTGTCGTTGTCGATAGCGGCAAGTTTGACTGGGCAAAGAGTGGCAAGTTCCCTCAGTTCACGGAGCCGAGCGAAGGGTATCACGGCCTAAAATTCTGGGATGCCTTTGGCCCAATCTCTTTCGCAATCAAGCTTAGGGTTGAAGTGTTAAGAGGTATATGCTGCTGCAGCTGTGTGAAATGAACCTTGCTGATACATTGAGTGCAGATTTGGGAGCGACGCTGAATCCGTTTGCCGCGTTCCAACTCTTGACAGGTGTCGAGACCCTCAGTTTGCGTGTTCAACGTCACTGTGATAATGCTTTGGCGCTCGCTAGACATCTCGAGAAACATCCCAAGGTCTCCTGGGTGCTCTACCCTGGGTTGGAATCCCATCCTTCTCATGAGCGCGCCAAGAAGTTGCTCCGCCCCAACACTTTTGGTGGAGTATTGTCCTTTGGTGTGAAAGGAGATGCCACTGTTGGTAGTTTGGTCGTCGACAAGCTCAAGCTGGCAAGCCATCTTGCGAACGTGGGAGACGCGAAGACCCTAGTGATTCATCCCGCGACAACTACCCACCAGCAACTCACTGCAGGAGAACAAATTGCATCGGGAGTGACTCCTGATTTGATCCGGGTACGTATTGAAGATCCACCGAAGACAGGCCTACTGACCCTGCTCATTTTTCCGCGACATAGGTATCTGTTGGTATTGAAGACATTCGGGATATCATTGCGGACTTTGATAACGCATTGGAACTGGCGATTCCAAAACTTTAAACACGCCGTTTTAGTTTCATTCCTCCCTAGTCGGTCCTCCATCCACCACGTCCTAATACCTCTTTCGCTCTGTAATAAAGGACATTGCTTTCTCCCCTTTGTGTGAACGAGAAGCGATGTAAGAACAGAGCAGCGCCCATACGATCCGCTCGGCGTGCAGCCTTTTCTCAGGCCATCGATGCCGTGCCCCCAATGCCATCCCCCAATTGAGTGCTTCCTGATCCCCTCCATCCCAATAGCCTCAGCGGCTCATAATATCCTCTATTTCTGAGTCCTTTTAAGGCGGTTTTGGGCATTTCGTTCGTCCCCAACCGTCGTGTTTGTATAATTCTGGCCTCTGCCGCAAAATTGTGAAACGATCCCTCCATATCAATGGCTTTCGATGCTACCGGGATGTCTGGGCAGATGCGGATTGCGTGAGTGTTTACGACTTGATTATATTTTTGGTTTTGATAATGCTCATATTATTCTACGTTACATCCGATCATTTAGCGCGTTGTCCATTGCAGCCTTCGAGTGAGTCCCTTGCGTCCCTTGCCCGCATCAACTAGACACGACTCGTGAGCTTACCACGATTTTTATTCTAGTATCATACGAACGATTCCTTCCGAATACTTGTTCTATAAGACGACTACGCGCGATAAAAACGCTCTCCTCGCCGCCGTTCGATAGTAGGTTTCTTTTTGCCATCGTTATTACTGATATCACAGACAAGAATGCTGATAAGCGAACAATAGCCTAGGGGTCGCTGCCATGGTTGCCAATGGCGCTCTTTACTTCAACGGGTACTCCGCAACTAGCTGCCGCTCCGTGCATTTGACTCCCGGTATATTCCACCGTAAGTCTAGCTAGCTTCTGCAAGGGGATCAGTCATTTTATCTGACACGTCCGTTCCCCCCTGGTGTTACATCTTAACAGTCCTTCTCAGTCTCGTAATTCAAGTCGTCTTCTTCCTCCGCACGCTGGATATTGCGAAACGATGTCGCACGGCCCTTTCGATCATGATCTTTGCGATGATCATTTCGATTCCACTCGAGGCTATTTCCGTGGGATTGAACCGTCAACCAATCGTGTTCTCGACGTATCTCACCAATAACGGCTGTCAGTCTCACATCCCGGATGGCACGTTCAACACCGCCCCTGTCTTTTATCTTGCACACCTGTGAGTAACTCGTTGGCTCGAGAAGTCTCCTACTCATCGTCTAATACACAGTGTCTTTGATATCTTTGCCATCACGTTGAGTTTTTATCATCTATTCAGGGCTGGAAGCAAGTCAGATTTGCTGAGAAGGCTCCTGCTCAACGGAGTTGTAGGTTTCCTCAGATATCATGCGTGCAGTGCGATGAGCGTTAAATATTCAATAGGCATTTATGTGTGTCGATGCTCTGGTGAGCCTATTGACGCTGCTGGCGTCCATCGACATTCCCGGCATTGTACATATCGGTTCTATTTGCTCCATTGTCACGGGAATGCTGGGTAAGTTTCTTTTGCACCCAGAGAACTCGCAGTCGTTCTCATCTTCGCTGTGTCCCTCTAGCCGCTCAGCACATTCTTTTCCTCGCGAACCAACCCAATCTTACCTTCCCATCCGAATTCAAACACGAGATCCATGCCCTTCCACAGGCCGTTTACAAGGGGTCTGATGCCAATATATTCCAATCCACTGGTACTCTACCCCGTTTCGCTACCCCGTCTTCCAAGCCCTCTGGGGGTACGCCATATTCAACTGGCAACTCCCGGGCGAGGCCCTCCATCGAGGGCAGTGCGAGCGTTTTCCATTCTTGCGTGGGTAGGGAAGCACTGCGCTATCGAAACGAAGGGGACGTGAACATGTTCCGACAATCCAAAACATCCCTCACCATGCCTCTTGATGAGGCCAAGGGGCCGATACCCATAGACGTCAGACGACTATCTCAGCCACAACAACCCACACGATTGTCCAGGAGTAGTTTCAAGCTTGCTGCCGCCCAGGCGGACGATGCAGAGCAGAGCAGTTAGAAGATTTATCTGTGCAAAAAACCTCGCGTATATCCTTAAACATTTGCTGTATTTACTGCCAGGGGGCAAATTCTATCATAACGGGCATTTAGGTTTAAACTATTCTAAGACACGAAAGGGACACGATAGGCGAGAGGGAGACTCCGAGACAGCTCTGCTTCCTCGGTATAATTTTGGATTACCGATAACAATTTTGGTGGGGCATGCAAAAGAGATTCATGACGTGCTTGCTTGAGATAAGGAGGGCGCTAGTATGATCCGTGAAGAGGGAACTGGAAACAGCTGCTTGACCTCGATTCGACTGAAGTAAGAACTGGTTTGCAAGAACGTCAGAGCTCATTTATCAATGGAACGGAAAGATAACGCACACTTGATTGAATGCCCTAAGATGCAGCATAGAGTGTGAACGGATAGGAATAGTGACGCTTGATCACTTCAGCGGCAGACTCTGGTAGGTTGACCACTATTCCAGCATGGTCGTTCTTTCCGGGATATTCCATGGATGACGAAATTTCCGTCGTAGTTGTAGTAATAGTGGAACGGTTCTTCCTCTCGTCCCGATGGACACGCCAACTCTGATAAGCCGTACGGACCATCTCAGGGAAGGAGGGTCCCAGGACGACGACGCCAGCCCTGCGCATCGCTTCCAACCGGTTTTCGACCCAAACCTGTGGGATCTTCTTCAGGTCACCGTTGAGCGCCCTGAGCTTTGCGGTCCCCGTCTCCAATTCCTCTACGATTTTGTAGAGGTTTTTCTTGTAGAACAGGCCGAGCGTGCAAGCACCACGAAAGGTTGGTGTGAGGAAATTTGAAGAGCGTTGGAGGTAGCGAGGTCCCTTTGGGGACGAGACCACGACTTCGTGTAGCTCACCCTCGCCTGTCAGGTTGCCCGCCTTGTCCGTATAGTGAATGAAAAACGCCCAATGAGAAGGTTTTTTCTCATTTTCGTCGCTGCTGTACTGGACGATCTGCAAAAGGTAGAGATCCTTGGCCCCCATTGGGGAAGGAAAGAAAGAAAGGTGAGGTGGCGGTAATGGGGCGTGAGTCTCTTAACCATGAAAAACGGTTGATAGAATATATAGCTCCCATGTAAGCCGGCCTTTGCACGTGCGTCCAGCCCGGTGAAACTGGGGCGCCCAATATATTTGAATATCTGACCGGCAATGGCAACAAGCTCAGAACAGCTGTTTACCTTGAGCTGGATGCTGCTGCACGCCTGCGAGCATGACATGAGGCTGAAAAAGCTTCTAGATTCGGTATATACATCGAATAGAATTTCCGTGGAGGATGTCGAATAAGATAAAGCAATGGAAAATCGGCCACCTAATCGAGACATGAAGCCACCCAAAAAGAAAAGGTAAAATCAGCCATTCTCCTTGGCGAGCTTGTTAACGATAACTTGCCTGTTTCCCCATTCGTATTCCCGTAATTACATGATAATGCACTGCTCATCGTCTTTCTCGAGTCTATGTTGAATTTCATCGACACCCATGCCCCTTTCGCCTCGTTGTGCACCATTGAGCTGTACGACCAAAACGCCCGCGTTATGAGGATCCAATTGAGCGGCAAGTTGATATCTTGAACAAAAAGGTTAGATCTGTATCTCGCACGTGTGAGCATGCGTACGTACTTGATCATTAACTCCTCGATCGCTGGTTTGAGCTTCGCGACATGCCCCTGGGAATGAAGACCTTTACCTGTAGGAAGCGGATGAGACGGATCACAGAGGGTGGTAGCTATCATCCTCACCAACAATGAGGCGAACGCTAGGATCTCCTCGCTGTTGAGCGGCCTGAATGGCCTGCTCCGTTCGCGAAATAGCCTCCTTTACATAAAGACCATGAAGGTCGACCTCGTCAGGGCCAGAATCCGTATTGTTCGCTAATGGAGGGTGTCAGCGATCGATCGGACGAGACCTTAGTTGCTCACGAACCATGGTAGATCCAATCGGAAGCCTCCTTGTTCAGGTGTTCCATTTCAGCCTTGTGTTGTTTTCCTTCCTCCGATAGTTGTTTGGCCCGGGCACCGTCTCCATTTTCGTATGCTCTCTTACTCTCTTCGAAGCATCGGCCCATTGCATCTCCGGCCTGGTTGGCTCGCTTCCTGAGATCGAGGTCTGGGACATTTCACAGTAAGTCACGTTGGTAGATAACAGCATTCGCATCAGGTCAACTGACATTGTGGATTATGTTGATTGGCTTGATTTTCATCCTAGCAATGCTCGAATTAAGATGTGGAGATGATAAAAATACTCGATACATACGATTCTCTGGTGTAGCGGGCGAGGTGGTTTTCCACCACTCGTCGCGTGTTGTCCAACAGGTGGAGAAGATGGTTTATATGGTGGAGAAGGTGGCTTATGTGGGGCCTGGTGCTGCTGAGCGGGCACATGATGAGCAGGAGGTACATGATGGGCCTGTTGTTGGTTCGAATGGGTTGAGGGTTGCGCAGCTCCTGGATAACCTGCATTTCCTGCGGTGTGGTCTTGCTTGGAAGTCTTTTCTTGCCCGCATAGAAGCTGGGTAACGATTTTGACGATGGTATCGAGTAACCCCATGACTTTAGACGGTCGAGGTAAGGGTCCAAGGTGCACCCGTGGCTTTCGACACATTGATTCAGTTTTCTCAGTGGAGCGTGGTCGCTCATCACGGGAGACTCCTGGAATCGTCTGAATTCCGCAGCTTTCAACGATATTACTTGGAATTTACGAATACTTGCTTACTTAGGGCTTTGCAGTACAGCGCCGCAGCTTTAACAGCAGAACACGCTGGTTTCCAGTCTTGGGACACGAGATAATGCTAATATCCATAGGAATAGTCCTTGAACTATCCATTGTGATGGACTATACTTACCTCGTCTCGTATTAGGTTCAACCATCGCGACCGGCTGAGACCCATTACCCTGATCTCACATAACTTAGGCAGACTTCAGAAACCACATAGACAATATAGTGAATGTATAGACTGATAAAGGTGGAATCTAGATTGGGTAACCTGCAAATAACGGTAGCTATCCATCGCAAATTCAAAGCGCGCGTCCAACGGACAGTCTAATATGAAAATGCGATAAAACCATCATGTAAGGGCAGTGTACTTGTGGGTTGTTGGCCACAACGATCAGCCACGCTGGGTGACAAGGTAGAGTCCAACCTTTGGCTCTGATCCCAACCAAGCGTGACCAATGGACAAGGCCATAGTCACGTCCAATATCTATCGGGACTTTGCCCAAGGCGTCGAAAAATTCCAAAAGGATCGCGGGAACCCAGACGTACTCGTGTCTGCGCGTGGATTGGCCGCGACCTTTCGGGAAATATGCATTCGACGGTACGTATCGCGCTTTTTCGATGTATCGTTCAAAATTCTACGCAATGCTGATTGCTTTTTTGTGCAGAGCGACGCGTCGACACTCGGGCCAGAGCCTGAAAGACGAGGATAGGCGACTGTTGAGACTGGAAGCGGAGACATGGGAGCTACTTCAACGCGTTTATGAGTACGAAACTATGATATGTTTCATTCTCTCCTGAACTGATCTGATTGTGAATATGAAGGCATCGTAGAAAACCGCAAGGAGAAGGTCGAACTACTCAAGAAATGCTAAAGGCCAACGCTTATACACCAACCCTTGCTCTCTATCAATCCTCGCTCAGCTATTCTCCTCGACTCGCAGAGCTGTGCGAAATACAAAAATGGCTGGAGTCCATATACCGACCAATTGAGCCACCCCTGTTGACGAACGAATACTGGAAGTTTACAACCATGGACCTAAAGCAGAAGCGACGTCAAGGACAAACCACTCGGACAGGATACGTCCGAACTCTCGACCCAGACGCCGTGAATCGGATAGGGGATTCTGGTGTATTGAATGCAGATGATGCAGAGGAAGAAAAGTCACTGTTGGATTCTCTGTTCCAGCATATACGCGCTGGGAAACTCGAAGACGCCATTGAGATCTGTCAAACCGCAGCGAGACCATGGCGAGCCGCCCTCCTACGAGGGTCATATCAGCTGAGATGGGATTCTCTCAATGATCTCTCAGAAAGGGATACAGGTGTCTCTGAAGAAATATGGTCCGGGAATAGACGCTGGATCCTATGGAGACAGATGTGTGCGGAAGCCTCAATGAGTGTGGGTCCTATCCGTTATTGGAGTTCCTCATCTCGATGCTAATAATGATTTGCACAGAGCTCTCTCTCTACAACGGATAAAGCCTTACACGCTTCTATTGCTCCCTCCGTTTATACATTACCCGCCTTGCTCCCAATGTGTCATACCTGGGAAGATCATCTATGGGCGCGTCTGGGTGCTCTTATCGGTGATCGAGTAGAAATGAAACTGGGTGAAACGGCTGGAGGTTTCTGGAACCCTGGAAGTTTCCGCGACCGATTAGCACTCCGTGCGAGACTCGAAAGCGATGTCAAACCATTTGTGGGGCAAGAATCAGATTGGGAGTCGGTAATAGCGCATCAATTGGATGAACTGTCGGATATGGCAGTGGAAACAAGGTGGGTGGGACGTCACTCGAAAATTTATTGTGGTTACTGAACATTCCCTATCTAGCGATCCGGTGGAGGATTTCCTGAGACGTTCTCAGCTGGGCGTGATTTGTCGAAAGATGAAGTCGTTACTTATAGAAGTTGAAGATGCGTTCAAGGACTCTGAGGAATCTCTCCCAGTGGAATCGCTCAGATTCTTTGCTCATCTTTGGCTCTTCCTGAACATGATCAACGCTTCCAACGAGCTAAGCTCGACTCGGATAATCGAAAAATATATCGAAGTCCTTCAGGTAAGGGAAACGACTTTTGTCCAGTATTTTGTCTTGGTATTGACCAGAGCTTTAGCAATCGGGAGAGCGTGATATTGTTGCTCTGTACACGTCGTTCTTGGGTCATGCAGCAATCCGGAAATATGCCGATTTCCTTGCGTCGATGCCTCTTGGGTCCCCCAACTCTGAACTGGATCGAGCCTTGCGTAGTGCAGTGGCCTATCATTTAGATGTGCGACTCGTGGCAGAAGAGGCTTCGAGGCTTTCAAGAGATCGTGCTGCCAAAGTAGGTGGCTACATCCACCACGAGGCATCGTCGTTACTCACTATGCCACGCTCAGCTTCTCCCGCCTGATATAGGCAAATTGCCAGATCTATCACAAGTGGAGAGCAAGCAATCTCTCACAGATGCAGAGAAGCATATCGTTCGTTCGATTGCTTGGCTCCGTTTCCACGCATCAACGCACGCTCTGATAATACCACGGTCGAACGAAGCCATACGATGGCTTCTTTGTAAGTATATTTTTCTTACATGAATCGTTTGCTCACTATTTGATAGGTCACGGTCACATAAGTGCTGCTATTCAACTGAGTGCGGATCTCCCGAAGGCCGACACCAACGAGTCGGGGGACCATGTTCATGCGATAGAGTATCTATTATACCGCAAACTCTTGGCTTTGTGGGACAATTTATCTGCATTCGAGAAGATTAAGGAGCCACAGACTGCGCTCAATTGGAAGAGGCGCCTAGAGGTAGGCAAGCCATGTGTGATCATCTCTTGGTTACTGAATAGACATAGGACCAAATACAAAGACTATTCGACGATTTCGTCGAGGTCGTAACTATGGACTGGGGAATCGAGAGCGATGAGAGTGACGTTGAGGATGGTCCGGCCGCAGATGGAGGTATGTAAAATACTATCAGTATTCAAGTTGTTCTGATGGCCGAAGTAGACGCACGTCGAATCGAGGAACTGGTTTGCCTCCGTAGACTGTTCATCCCAGAAATCTCGATTCGTCTCACTCAGGTGCTGATGAATATGAGCACATATATTCCGAGGTACGCAAACTATGCATTTTCCAAGTTTCAAAACTGACCTGATATGTACAGTGCGGTGAAACTGGTGATGGAGCTAGTGAACTTGGTGGCCGATGGCAAAGACAAACTCCACTTGGATTTCGTCTATAGAGGGAGGAACCGTCTACCCGAATATCTGCTACTCGTCAAGGAAGCGCTTATTACGGGGATGGGAGCGGGAGGCTCAGACCCTTTAGCCTTAGCAGCTTAGGTTGGTATCCCGTATGGTACTAGTATGACTCTTGTTGCAGTTACTGAACCTTGGGCGTAATACTAGTTCTGGAGTAATCAGTAATCGTAGTCTGTCCACTTACGCGTCGACCCTGGAACATTCCTTTGGCACTCTCTGCCTTTGACTCATTCCTATCTTCTCGATGAATATTCTGTTTGGAGCTAGTGTAGTCGAGTCAACTCCGTTTAGATTAAAAAAAAAAAGGCGCTTTCGCTTCGAGGTCGCTTGGACGGAAGGTTTGGGCCGCTGTCATTCGCCATCATTTGCCACAGGTTCGCCTACCTGAAATATGGCAACTTCCCTGGTGTTTCACCAGGGACTGAGAGATGCGTTCTAAGAGTTTAGACTAGATCTAGACAGTGTGCAGGATGAGCTATAAGAGTATTCGCAGTTGTTGGCACAGTTCCTTGTTGTGCTGTTCGAAGGCAGATCGTCCTCCTTATCGTCGTTGTTGTTGACTCGGAAGACGAGCACAGCGCCATCTCGAAAGCAAAGAAATCGGAAACGAAGCGGGCGGCGGGATTCAAGCCTAAAGAGGAACGGAAGCGTTGAGCGCCTTGGGCGGGGTACTTTAGAAGACGCAGCTTGGCCCTTTGCGACCAATAACCAGCTCCCCCTTGGTCCCCTTGGTCCCCTTGAAACTCGCCTTTTGCTCTTGCTTTCAACGTCGTCGCGCTCAGTGTCGACGATTATTCGATAACATTCAACCAGACAACTCACAAACCTCGCGTGATCGGCGTCTGACTTTGGCTGTTGGACCTTGACCACCTTCATCTCACCCAAGCCCATGGACGCGTTCAAGTCGTTGCTCACCCCGCTTTCCAATTCTGCTGTCGGTTCAGGCGTCTTAGATGCTACCAAACTCGTTATTCTCGGTGGAACCGTGGAGACTGCTCGTGAGCCCTCAGACATCCTTGCACGATTCCGCCTCCCCATTCCTCCCCCAAACTGACCAAAAAATTCCTCGCTCTTCTCTAGGCCGCGTAGCTTCCACAGGATGGAGTTCCTTCATCAATTCGTTTTATTTGACCGCCCACTTCAGTGAAGAGGACTACGTGAGTCTGATTAGTTCCGCGTCCCTGCTGCAGGAGAAGATGGGTGCTCACGTACACACGCTTTCGTGCCTTTAGCCCTATGATTGGCTTCTCCTCTGGCTTCAAAAGCAACCAGCTTGGAGTCGTTCCCGAGAATTCGAGACCACTGTAAGTACCTGGAAAATTTTGGGTCTTCAGTTCTGTTCTCATTTTGCGTGGCTCAGACTTCCACTGTCACCGCTACCGGAAACTCGAATCGCCGAGTAGCTGGGGATGAAGTAGAAGACGATGTTGAAGATATAATCGAAGAGGATGATGGTCGACCAAAACTCAAGGTCCTCTTCCAGCCCATCCTCGGTATGGTGCCAATTCTCCGAGTGCCTTGTCCGGTTGCCTGACATCTGACTAGATACGACACACACCATCTATTACAAGGGTCACTGGTTGAGAATCAGACGCTCAAAGAAGACGGACGGAAGCGATCTATCCGTCCTCACAATCTCCGTCGTTGCCCGTTCCAACGCCATTCTGAAGCAACTCGTTCTCCAGGCCAAAAAAGAGGTTCGTTATCTTTCAACATTCATTCGAAACATGTGTTCATACGTCATAGTACGAGCAAGAATGCGTGGACCGCGTTCAGATTTACGTCAGTGTATTTCACTGCCTCCCCTCCTGAGCCACGACCTTACCTCTTCCTCCCCATAGTTTGCCGATCAACATGGTTCATGGAGGTGGACCGACAGCCGACACAAGCGACCCCTATCATCAATTGTCCTCAATCCGGGTGTCATTGAGATGCTCCTTACCGACGCCAAGGTTAGATATTCAATATCGCTTGTTGTATTGATGCTTAAACGACGTAGGACTTCCTTCGCTCGGAAAAATGGTACGCCAGCAGGGGGATTCCCTGGCGTCGAGGCTTTTTGCTTCACGTACGTCCAAAACGATTACAAATGTGGTTTTCCTCATCTTAACCGATGCTTCTCAGGGAACACCAGGATCTGGAAAGTCCTCCTTGATCCATGCGATTGCAGGTGAACTCGCTCTCGACGTATACATCGTGTCTCTGTCGGCCAGCTGGGTGAATGATGCTTCACTCACTTCACTGCTCGGTCGTATTCCGGCCCGTTCGATCCTCCTCTTGGAAGATATTGATGCGGCATTCACTCGCTCTACATCTCGCGATGGCGAGTCGACGGGTGTTCCCGACTCGACCAAAGGAGCAACTGTGGAAACCAAGAAAGAAGCAGAAAAGGCTGCAGATACCAATACGCTTACCCTCAGTGGACTATTGAACGCATTGGATGGGATGCAGGCATCAGAAGCACGGATCCTCTTCTGCACAACTAATCACCTGGAACGCCTGGATCCTGCTCTCTCTCGGTATGTGACCCGGTTCTCTTCCATGTCAATATTGGACTGACAGGACATTCGTGTAGTCCGGGTCGTATGGACGTGTGGATCGAATTCCGCAATGCTTCCAAATATCAAGCAGAAGGGTTGTTCCGCAATTTCTTCCCTGCGGCGGAAGAGTTTGAAGCCGAGCACTCTACACCTCCGTCCTTGTTCTCTACCTCTGTTCATGCCACGCCTATGTCGACCCCAGGGACCGCATCCCCGTCGAATATCTCCAACACGAGTGCACCCGCGACACCGAGCGTTGCTTCTTCGTCTGCGTCGGGTAGCTTTACCCCAAGCTCTGCCCCAGAGTCGCTCAAGGACGCGTTGCCGTCTCTGGAGAGTACATCTTCGTTGGGGACGAATCTCCTCGATGGCGCCCGCCTTGCCACACTCTCAAAGGTCTTTGCGGATGCCATCCCAAATGAAGAGTTTTCTGTAGCCGAGCTCCAAGGATGTAAGTTTTTCCGTTTTTCTTTCAGTCTTTCGATGTGATACTGAGAATACTGTCGCAGTCCTCTTGAAGTATAAGGCGCGTCCCGAAGAAGCTGTTCGACAGGCTTCACAGTGGGTAGTCAAAGAACGAGAACTCCGTGAACGTCTTGCGCGCGAGAAGGAGGAAAAGGAGGAAAAGGAACGGCAGTCCAAGGAGAAGCGTCGTAGAGAGCGAGAAGCAAAGAAAGCCAAGGAGGAAGATGAAAAGGCTCAGAA